>CAUYRH010160581.1:0-10189 GCA_963574655.1 Perodicticus potto
GCTGTCACCCTGGATAGAGTGCCGTGGCATCACAGCTCACAGCAACCTCCAATTCCTGGGCTCAAGCAAGTCTCCTGCCTCCACCTCCCAAGTAGCTGGGACTACAGGTGCCCGCCACAACGCCCGGCCATTTTTTGGTTGTAGCCGTCATTGTTGTTTGGCGAGCCTGGGCTGGATTCGAACCTGCCAGCTCAGGTGTACGTGGCTGGTGCCTTAGCCCGTTGAGCCACAGGCGCCGAGCCTAGATGGAACTATTTCTTCTACTTAAAGTTCAAAAGTTAGCTTTTGAACAAACATGTAAATTCTATATTAACTGATACTACAAAGATAGATGGGAAAAACATTATTTTTAGCATCAAACCTGCATATTTCATACATCATGCAAGAGGACCTATTATTTTCGCAGGGGAACCTGCTAAGACCACTTCTATACTGCCTAAAACCATACCTTTCAAATTCTTTCCCTTCTTTCTCCCAGTTTTATCAAGGCACAGCTGATAAGCACACTCTTTATTTACATTTGCTTGGATCATTCAGAATAAGGGACAAATTGAGTTAAACAATTTTCTATGGTAAGAAAAAATTTTAGAACATTGACATATAATATTCATTAAACTCAAACAAATAAAAACCAGTAAAGAAAATAGTATCTTAAAGGCTTTGACACATGAGAAGTGGAAAATGTTTTATTATGCAATTTTGAGTAAATCTTGTAAAATTTCTGGGCCTCAGTTTCCAAATCTCTAAAGTGAAGCTATTGAGTTACCTAATTTAAGATATTTCCAGGTTTAAATCCTGAAACTATATAAGAATACTGAGTTTTAAAGAATCTACAAACAAATTGAGATTCCATTATCTACTCAAACAAAAGGTTTTTTTCTTTCTTTTGCATGAGGAAGTGTGTGGTGGGGCTGGGGGATTATGTATTCTTAATGTAAATCATTCCTTGTGACATGTAAACATAAAAACATGGATATATGAGATACATGTGTATGTATATACAAAATTTGTGCACATGTACACACACTGCCCACAAACACATAATTCTCTCTGTTTAAGCCAGGAGTTAAATATTTCCTGTTTTCTTCCATTTTCCTCCTTCTATGAAGCTGCTATAGTTATGGCTTAAGAACTTACATAAAGTAAACATAAGCATCTTATTCAGCATTTCTGACATTAATGCTAGCAGTTCCCAACATGAACAGCTTGTGTTATGTTGGTTATCCAAACTCAAGATAACATTCTCTCACAGAAACACTGGTAATGAAAGAGAATGCAGAATACAGTTAGGGTTCTCAGGCGATTCAACCAAAGTTTATTTAATCCATAATGTATCTGACATATTGAACCCAAGATAAGGAACTAACTTAATGCTATTTAAGCAGACAGTGAGTGTAGCAACAGCAAGTGAAGAATAAAGAAGGCCTCTTGAATATACAGGGGAATCCCGTTTACCAGCCACTAAAATAAAAAAAGGGAATAAAGAACTCTTAAGTTCGTGGAACTGTTTTTTCCTGTAATTATTTACTAACATATTGAACAAAGAAAACTTCAATAACTGCTAAACGTATTATCATTTTCTTATTTAGAGAAGTAAATGCACTATAGAATGCCAAGTAAAAAAAGAAGAAAAGGAAAGAAAAATAATTATCTTATTCCAAAATTTTCTATGTTCATCTTAGATTTAGTATTCTACAGAAAAAAAAAAAAAAAACAGAGCAGTTTTAAGGTGAATAACATCTAAATTGAAAATATATGTAAATTTTTCAGGAAAAACTTTATTTCTAACTTTTATCTGTTTCTTTCTAATTTTTACTGACATCAGAAGACAATAAAAATAATTGGTATAATCACAATGGCACATTTGCTATTAGCTATGTGCTAGATAGAGTACTTTAAACATAGACACCATCTCTTTCAATCCTTCCAGCAGTATCAAGAGATAAACCAAAGAACTCGAGTCTTCCTATTCTATTACATCAATTAAAATAAAATCCAGAAATAAAGACACACACAAACAGTATCCTACCTACTGGTTATTCTGTTAAACTTCAAGCATGTTTGAAGTCAGGAAGCTCAAGTATATGGATGTGAATATCTTACTCCTATGTCCAGAGTAAGCAGAGAGATGGTAACGTGGAACCTCAACCTTCTGGATGACTTTCACCATTAACAACTTAATTGAAGTCCAAGGAAAAGGATAACTCAATGAGTGTTCTGCATTCCTTTTAAAAATATTAAGGCTCATTCACATTCTTTAAAAGAAATCCACCAATGTACACACATTATGCAAAAATGCAACCTCAATTTTATAACTTTACAAATTAAGTAATTGTGGATATCATTTAACTAGCAGCAGTTTCAAGTAAGATTATAATGAAACTGAATTGTAGCTCATGTCTATGTTGGACAGAGAATGAGAACAGATTATAAAGAGAAACAAATATAAAAGGATAAAAACTAAAAGTGAGAATAAATGAAAGGAGAAGGGAAAATAGAAAAAAAGAGAAGGGAGGAAGGCAACACACAACAGAGAAAGAGAAAAGCAACGAGGTAAAAACGGATCAAGGAGCAAAGGAAGTTAAAGTGACTTAGTAAAGTGACTTTCTGACAAGGGATTACCACTGATGATTTTTTTTAATACATTCAGAACCTAAACAGCTTTATTTTATCTTTTGACTTTCTATTTATTTTCAAAGAAAAGTTCAAGTTTGAAAACTTCACTTCTGTGCAACAAAATGACTTTTTTATTTTAAAAATGTACTTTGGAACCTACACACTACTGTTCAGTGCAGTGAACAAAACCTCAGAGTTGCCCCCACATTCCAAACCTGACATTCTTTCCTTTGTAAAGAAATTGGAGCTGCTTGAAAATTACATTTGGAATCAGTGTTCCCTGATTGTGCAAAGTCTTGCAGATATATTTGCTTGAGAAGTGATCTCTTATCACCAAAGATAGTTGTTTTTAATAGCAAGAAAACAACATGGAAGTACTCAAAGTGTCGGAAGCTCTGAAAGAGAAATCCATAGTTAGTCATCCGAGAGAAACTGCCCTCCAACCTGCACTATGTGTACAGAGCAAGGGCACTGCCAGACTATAGAAGGTTGTGTGACCCAGCCCAGTGACTCATGCCTGTAATCCTAGCACTCTGAGAAGCGGAGGCAGGAGGATCCCTCTGCTCAAGTTCCAGACCAGCCTGAGCAAGAGCAAGACCCTATCTCTACTAAAAATAGAAAAATTAGCCCAGCTATGTGGCAGGCACCTAAAGTTCCAGCTACTCAGGAGATTGACATAGAAGGATCACTTGAACCCAGGAGTCTGAGGTTGCTGTGAGTTAGGCTGATGCAATGGCACTCCAGCCCGGAGCAACAGAATGAAACTGTGTCTCAAGGAAAAAAAAGTCAGGCAGTGGACCAATTCAGCCGGGCAAAGAAGCCCCTACACAGCCCACTCCACCTTTACCTGGGAGCTTGCTTCTTTCTAACCATCCACTTACTCATCCTCACTGTGTATTAATAAACTGCTAGTCCTTACCATATTCTTATGGTAATAAGAATGTTTTCACATATAAATTCACTGAATAATACACCACTTTCAATATATTGATCCTACAAACTGTAACTCTGTGAAGTAGTTCAACACGATGTCATCACTATATAGCAACTTGTTTCATTTACAGTATCTGTTTCACTTCTACTCATGAGCTAATATAATTCAATTTTTTTTAACTGCACACAGGCTGCTAGACACATGTGCATGGCAAATGGAATCTGAACTTAGCTTAACAGCCTCATTTATTCCTGATGGTTTAAATTATTTCATCACAATTAATGACACCCCCTCAGCTTCCTGTGCAGCGCTGCCAGATGTTCAGAGACCACAAAGCCGCTCTCTTCTTTGACGGCTGGTGACAAGTCGTCCTCTGAAGGACGTTCCCTAGGTGCGCAGGCCGGATGACACCTCCACTGCCTAGCACCTCTCTGCCTCCCAGAGTAACCATGGTGAGGAAAAAGCAGGAAGGCATGAGAAACCAGCAAATACATTAGCGAGGGCAAATTATGCGAAGTGATCTAAACTCAGAAGAACTTGGCTCCTGCCACAGGAGTTCCTAACCTTGTTGTTTTATGAAAGAGCCTTTTGCCTCCACCTTCCCGTCCATTGGCATCCACTGAGTGCCTGGCATGGTGTCAGTCCCCAGGGAGTGTCATAGAACAATAACAATGTTGATATAAACTTTTCCATAGGGATTTTTTTGTTTTGTTTTAGGGAAATTTGTTTTGGGGGGTGTTGTTTAAACTTAACCCCTCCAGAATGACCATCATCTTGTTTTTAAGAGTAAACTGTTTGAAATCATTGTCTTCATCTTCGGCTATAATTATCTTCTATTCAATAAAAACTTCCAATAGAAACATATAACATTTTGGCAACTTTTGGTAAACAGTTTTTCTCCATTTACTTAGGCTTAGTAGGACTTAATCTTTTCAGAAGCTTTCGGCCTTTGTTGTTATAGTCCAGTTTTTGTTTTGTCAATTTCTTTGAAGAACATATTGAAAAACAGACTTCACGCTTTTCCTATTTTGATATAGGCTTTAACAACAAAAAAATTTTTCTCTCAGTGTGGAAATTTAGAAATAACAACTATAGTTCTTATTTGAATTTCACATAAAAATATAAATTCACAAAATCACAGGTAGCTAAAAAAAGTAGCAGAAATAGTAAACACATAAGCACTTTTACAATGAGAATCCAATTCCACAGCTCTAATTTGGAAAACATTTCCATAAACCAGAGAACATGTGGCAGACATTTTATGGATTATTTTTTAAATGTTTAAAAAAAAAAAAAAGCTCACTGATCTTATTCAGGGAATAAGGGGCCGTTTCGTTGCCAAAAAGTGTAATAGGAAAACAGACAGGCCACCTGTGTCAGGCCACCCTATAGTATGAACATGAGCTATAATGGCATTTTGGAAAATATTTTTCAAATTGAGATGAGGAAAAAAAAATCAGTATCAATACAGATTCCAAGCAGATGTAAAAGACTTCTGTACATGTTAGTGATTATGTGTGCAGCCTACACAAGCTAATTTCAGATGCTTCCAAAACTTAGGGTACTTTCCCTTTTTTAAGAAATTTGTGATTAAAACTGAAGTCTTATCCATATCAGTTTTGACAACGGATACAAGGACAGGTAAACTAAGCAAGCCAAACCAGTTGATACCCCCTCATCTATGAATGGCTTCTTAAATCCTAAATGAATACTAAATTTTGCCAGACGTGCCACATTTAATATTATGACAGTTGTTCATTAAAATTAATTTCCTGGGAAGTCCTATGAAACCAGTAGTCTAGTTTTTACCAGAATTAAGGCACTCAAAGGGAAGTTGTGATGGGGGCACACTTAAGGAATAGACAATAGGAAACTTTTAGCATTCCCAGAGTTATATCAAATTTTCCATGGACTGAAACTAAAATGAAATAGTTCAATTACTGAGAGGTAGATAAGTAAAATAAACAACTAATTTCATATAGTGAAGCTGGAAGAGAGTCATATGGACCTCATTCTGTTGTCTCCAAACATTTTATCAGAGGGGAAAAAGGAGCTGAGTAGAGTAAACTTTAAACTCTCATGTAGGGATGTATTGCTTGTGTGTCCCTGGCAGATGTGGAAAGGAGATGAAATGGGCAAGGGAGAATCAAATATCCCATCGCTGCAGGTTTGCTGAGGGAAAGAGCACTGCAAAGATCTCACATCTGGCAATCATTTGTCAATAGCTGGAAAGAGAACTGCAGGAAACTTTCTGGCTCTTGGAGAAGATGAAAAGACAAAAACCATGTGTCACACACACACACACACACACACACACACACACACACACTCTGCAATGGTACAATGACTACTATACTTATTCCCTACCCCTCCACCCCTCCCACCCCCACTAAATTTAATGATCTTCAGATATACTCTACTCCATGGTCAAAAACATGCAGTCACTTGACTTGTTAAAGCTGCAGTGTATGTACATTTTTCAAATAAACCTCAGGGCTGATGTTAGAAAATCAAAATCAGTCAAGCACAGACCGCCTGGTACTTTGGGCAGGAATCCTTGTGGTTTAGTCAATAAACAGAATCTGAATGAAAGACACCACAGTAACTAGACAGTAATGTTTTGAACCGTTCTTAACCTGAAAAGTGCACTGGTGACCAAGGATAAAAAGCTACCAGTCCACTCAAGTCACTCTACCTGCAACATGACTCTGTTTAGAACAAGGTCATCTGTTGTTTTAAACAGAAGAAGAAAAAAAGAGAGAAAGTGAACTTGTATTTGGGGAAATGTTTTGGATGGATTTATGGAGGGAACGACCTTTCTAAAAAATAACTGTATCTCTTTAATAAGATGGTAAGGAGAGCCTCAGATTTTGTTTAGTCCACAGCAGTGGTGTTAACAATATAGAGAATTTGCTGCTTTCATTGTGAGTTCAAAAAAATAACCAGCTTTGCCCCAGTAGGTTTATTATGTAATAAAAAGTTTTCAAGACACCCCTTATGAAATTAACTAACTTCTCCAAAATAATAGCAATTTCAATTTATTCATGGTGATCGATAGAATTCAATGGGCAGCTTTGGTTCACCCCTATGCTGCATTTAACTAGAAGTAGCAGCCAAGCTCATCCCTGTGATTCCATAAGTGGATGCTGCAGGTTGTTTAATAACCTGGCAAATTCACAGTAGCTTGTCAAATTATTACAGGAACAGTGTCATCACTAAACAAGCCTGATCACGGTTAATTACAATGCAGACCAGAGAGCAGCCACAATTGTTCATTAATTACAGGAAGCACCTCATTTAAATTTTATGGAAATTTACACTTGCACCCTGTATGTCTGGAAAAAAGAAAAAGAATCCTTCACGCATTCATAGAAGAAAGGAGTCTGTGGCTTATAAAACATCACAGTAAACTGTGTCTAATCCGGTATTGAAATATTGGTCCATTATTTACTCTAATTTTCTAAGCATCTCAGTAGTAAAAAATATCAAGTCAAATCTCTTATTTTGAACTCTCAAACAAGAAAAGAACTGAGTTAAATGAACTTAATACATGAGGAGGCACAGTTAGGCTCAGAAAGTAAAGTATTTATCAACAGTTAAGGGGGCATCTAAACTGGAATAGCCAGATCCTAGAAGATGATCGTAAAGAGAGCAATTCTCTGCTACTATGCAACAGTTAAACCAATTTCACACCTAATTCAAAAAACACTGAGGAAAGTAAAGGAAGTTAATGAATCAGAATCTTGATTTCCAGTCACTTCTATAAATCAAGGATTATTAACACAAAACACAGCAGATCTTCTTGCAGAAGTCAAGTCAGGCACAGACTTGAAGGTGATGGACATTCAAAACCAAAGGTATGTTCATGGAAGAAAATTGGAGAGCCTGGGATTATTAGTAAAGTTGCTAAGAAATCTAAAATTTTAGGGATAAAAGGCAAAGGTTTAAGAGTGTAAGAGTAGCCAGGGGCTTCGCCAGTCCTAAGAATTTATGTCAGCTGTAATATAAAAGTAAACCAGATTAGAAGGCTATGTGTCTAAACAAAAATCCTTTTTAAGAAAGAATATAGGGAGGCGTCTGTGGCTCAGTGAGTAGGGCGCTGGACCCATATACCCAGGGTGGCGGGTTTAAACCCGTCCCCGGCCAAACTTCAACAACAAAAACCAAATAGCTGGGCATTGTGGTGGGCACCTGCAGTCCCAGCTACTCAGGAGGCTGAAGCAAGAGAATTGCCTAAGCCCAAAAGCTGGAGGTTGCTGTGAGCTGTGACACCACAGCACTCTACCAAGGGTGACAAAGTGAGACTCTGTCTCTAAAACAATCAAACAAACAAACAAACAAACAAACAAAAGGATATAAACAACTCATTGCACCTCAACTGAGGTGTCCAGGAGATAATTTTCTGAATCAAGAGACCAAACAGCAAATTCTCTAAAGATTATAATCCCTGGTCCTGGGGAAAAGCCTGACATCCAAGCAGGAAAAGTAGATGACTCTGATGAGGCCTACAGTGAGTCCCCTCACTATAGAGTATAGAGTTGGATGAAAAAATAAGAAAAGGCTCATTTCTTAGGTGAACAAAAGGACTAGGATATATGCCACAGCAATAATGAAAGGAGTGTAAGCTAAGAAATACTCCTAGAATTATTACCTGGTCAAGAATATATTAAGCATCAAGTTTATTATGACTGACATAGATACTTCTTTCTTTCTTTTTTTTTTTTCTGTTGTCGTTTTTGGCCAGGGCTGGGTTTGAACCCACCATCTCCGGTATATGGGGCTGGTGCTCTACTCCTTTAGCCATAAGCGCCACCCAGTACTAGATATTTCTAAAATATGTGAAAGCCATGTTTGGGAAGGAAGAGAAATAAAAGGAAGAAATCAGTCAAGTAAATCCCTATTAATTCACCATTCACCATAGTTAACTTTTAACAGATTCAATCTTTGGATTCAGTTCATCAAAATGGTGAAGGTTGCAAGATAAGGAATCCAATAATATAATCACTATCTTTTTTTTTGTCCAGGAACTTGGTATTCTCTGCAAGGCCTATGTTGATCCTACAACCTGTTTATCCACAATCCAAGTTTTCCTAAAACTTTTAAATACACATTTTCTCCCTTAGTATGTCAAATAATGTGTTCCATAGGTCTTTTTCAGATTTACTTCACACACATCTGCAAAACCCATTTTTCTTTACACTGTAACTCAAGGTTCAAAAACAGATGATCCAACAATCATCCATGACAGACCATTCCAGGTGATGTGTTTGAAGAACATCACTCGTCTTCTCCAAAAAGGTCAAGGATCAGACTACTCTCCACAAAAAGTCTTCCATCACCCTGCATTTATGTGTCATGCACAAGCTGTTAGCTTTCTAAAACTAGGAAATACACGATCATGTCTCATATGTGTCCCACCTGCTTTTCTGTTGTTATCACAGCCACATACCACCCAGACAATACCACCTTGGGCCATAGGAGAACTCAGGTGGTCTTTCCTAGGCCAAGAGCAGGTGTTTAAGAGATGTTATACCCTTTAGTACCATAAAACCCGAGACCTTGTCCTACCACCACCTCATTCTCACTGTGAAGAAGTTAACTTTTAAAACTTTTCTCTTTTCTCAAATGGAGTGTCTGTAAAAATGTGTTTAAACTGAGCTTAACTATGCTCATCCCATGTGCCTGAAAATTTAGAAAAGGAATGCCAAATAGAAGGCCTAAAAAAATGGTGTAAATTTGCTCAGACTATTCATGTTGAAACTTCAGTTTGCACCTTTGCACTAGTACACCCATTCCTTAAATATTAAGTAATTGTTTGTGACATAATATGGATATTGTACGAGGCATTTCTAAAATACATAGAAGCTATATTTAGGCAGTGGCTCATGCCTGTGATACTAGCATTCTGGGAGGCCAAGGCAGGAAGACTGCTTGAGGTCAGAAGTTCAAAATTAGCCTGAGCAAGAGTGAGAACTGGTTTCTACAAAAAATAGAAAAATTAGCCAGGCATGGTTGTGTGCACCTGTAGTTCCAGCTACTGGGGAGGCTGAGGCAGGAGGATCATTTGATCTCAGCAGTTTGAGACTGCAGTAAGCTATGATGATGATGCTGTACTCTAGCCAGGGTGATATAGCAAGACTGTCTCAAGGAAAAAAAAAAAGGGTACAGGAAGTAGGGACATGCCTTTAGCCAAAATACTAGACTTATCCAGGTGTAGTGGCTCATGTCTGTAATTCTAGCACTTTGGGAAGCTGAGGCAGGTAGATTGCTTGAGTTCAGGAGTTGAAGAGCAGCCTGAGCAAGAGTGAGTCCTTGTCTCTACTAAAGAAAAAAAAAAAAATAGAAAAGTGAGCCAGGCATTGGAGTGGGCACCTATAGTACCAACTACTTGGGAGGCTGAAGCAAGAAGATCTTTTGAGTCCAAGACTTGAGGTGGCTGTGAGGGATGATACCACAGCATTCTACCCTGGGTGAAAAAAAAGAGTGAGACTCTGTCTCAAAAATACAAAAAAAAAAAAAAAAAAAAGGAAGAAAGAAAGAAAATGCTATACATATATATATATGTGTAAATATATATATATATATATATATATAAACACACACACACACACACACACACACACACACACACACACCCAA
>CAUYRH010160582.1:0-12743 GCA_963574655.1 Perodicticus potto
TCTCTCCCCACTTGAATTCTCTCCCTCTACCAGGAGCTTTAGTGTTTTCTGCATTCTTTTCTGTAAATAAATTCTGTCTTACCACTGGGGGGTGGGGGGAAAATAATGTAATGAAGAATAATAAAATACATGTATTTAAAAAAAAAAGTAAGTCCATTACATGCTAACAAAATAAAATTTATTATTAAAAACTGTTTCCTAAAACAAAAATAGCAAGAAGAGTGGTAATGGTTATTATCTATTATTTTTGCAAATCTCTTTAACATATAACTTGATAGAACGTAGGATTCTGATGTCTGCTTTTGCCTTTAATTTGCTATGAAATGTTGTTTTGGTTGAAGAATATGAAGAAAAAGCAGCCTCATGCAAACACATAGTTGAAAGAAGAGGGAGTGTTTCAAGTAGCCTTTGGAGGTAATTGTGGCTAAGTTTTTGATGTTACACAAAAAGAACTGACAAACTTCTTTTAAAATATTGGTAATTTCTTAATGATTAGCTGCAATGTAGAATCTGAAACCTTAATAATGAATTTTTTGCACTCTTTTACATTAAAATCATTGGTCTCTCATGCACTTTGAGTGGATTATTTACCCATGAATGATTTTGTAACATCTTTCATTGATAATCTGGCAAATACTGGTTCATTAAGTGATGTAAATGTTGACAAATTTCATTATATAATATCAAAAAATTACATGTGTTAACATTTGTGTTATTTGTTATTATCACCATTGAAGTAATCAAAAATGTCTTGAAAATTCTAAATGTCTAAGAAATTGTATGTTTGCCTGAAAGCTAGAATTTCACTATTGGTAACAATACTTTATTAGCTGTTGAAGTGACAGGCTCCCTTTTTTCACTCCTAAAAAAATCTGTCAAATTTGAGTAACAAAACTTTGTTTTTCAGTTAAAAAAAAAGTACCACCAAAAAAACCTGTTAATTCAGCCTGAAACTCAAGCAGTTCAACAACTTTTTGAGGTGGCTACTGTCTTTTGGTATGCAGCAGAAGTGCCTACATGTACTTCCCACTTTGTCACACTGACCATTAAAAAATCTGGTACCAAGAGTTTAGATGAAAAAAAAGTTACTTAATCATCAAGGATATCTTCAAATGAAACTGGCTATTTGTACTTGCTGTTTTGCTTTTATCAGGAGAGTGGGGTGATGGAGTATGCAACAGCTTCTTCTATAGCTTAGTGCTAGCAGTTTTACCAGCGGTGCTTTTCAACCATCAGTGCAAAAGGCAACATAGTGCAAAAAGCAAATAACGTCTTAGTATTATTTTTTATTTATTTATTTTTTTTTAGAGACAGAGTCTCACTTTATCACTCTAGGTAGAGTGCCCTGGCATCATAGCTCACAGCAACCTCCAACTCCTGTGATTAGGCAATTCTCTCGCCTTAGCCTCCTGAGCGGCTGGGACTAAAGGCACCTGCCACAACGCCCGGCTATTTTTTGTTGCAGTTTGCAGGGGCTGGGTTTGAACCCGCCACTGTCGGAACATGGGGCCGGCACTCTACCCACTGAGCCACAGGTGCTGCCCAACATCTTAGTATTATTAAGAAAATAGTTATGGCCCTTGAGACACCCACCCACCCCATGGGAAAGATGTTGGAAACTCCCAGGGGTCTTTGGACCACACTTTGAAATTCTTTGCTCTTTAACAACTTTGTCTAACACCCACAACTAACTGAAATGCTTAACAAAAAACTGAAGTGCAAAAGTCATTAAGAAGGACAAGCTCTTTATTCTAACTCACGACCATAGTAACCTTCAGGAAAGCCTCTGGTAGCCTTTTTGTTTACTAATTATCCAAAGATATCTGGCCTACATACAGTAACCTAGACTTTGCAGACTGCTTCTAAACATATTGTTCCTTGGGCCTAGAATGCTCCTTGGCCATTCCCTACTCCTAAATGTTATGTATTCTTCACATTTCAGCTGATCCATTACCTCCTCTGGGGTGCTTTCTCAACTCTCCTAAGACCGTATTCCCATAGCATTGTGGTTATCATTATGGGCAAAAGTTAGGAGAGAGGGTTGAAGGTAGAAGAACATTAAGCATCTATTATATTATCTAGGCATCATGCTAGATACTTAACATTTAATACTCATTAAAACTTGTGAGATATCAAATATAATAAAGGCATTTTTATGATGTTGCAAAAAAGGAAATCATCCAAAGTCTTTAACTAATGAATGAGAAGGCTGAGATGTGAGAGGCACATAAACCAAATTTTCTGCTACATTATGTCATTTTAAAATATATTTTTTCTTTATCTTATTAAGACCAATAATAAAAATGCATTTGAATTGTAAAAAAAAAAAAAACTTGTGAGATAATTTTATAGATGAAGAGATCAAAGTTCAGAGAGGTTGAATAATGTAGCTAGTAAGAAGAAATGCCTGAATCTAAAGCATATACTCTTTGTATTTGATCATGGGTTAGTTTTCTATTGCTTATGGAAATTTGATTTAGTTAAAATTTCCGTTATCCTCCTACCATTTATAAAGGAGTGTAAGTCAATGATCTCTTTGCTTCCGTTGAGCATTACAAGGTTTAGAGTTTATGACGCTTGGCTCTTTATAGAGCAACTGACCATTTATTCAGCAACCTATATAGAGATGATCAAACTTTTTTACACTTCTCTGAAAATCATACAGGGCAGGAGAGAGGCTATACCAGAGATGGGGACATGGGGTAGGAGAGACAGGACAGAGGAGTCTGTCACACACAGTTATGAACTCTGAAAAGATATATTCAGGCTACCTGTGGAAATCATCAGATAGCCAGAAACTGATATTTAAAGTCAATTTATACTATTAGGAAAAAGTATTTAAACTATAAAGACATAATTTTGCAAACAAACAAACAGACAGGTGGACATATTTGTCCCATCAAAAGTCAAATATTTTGATACTTGATACTATAAAGTTATTAAGACGCAAAAATCATAAACTAAAAAGATTCATACATTTGACTATTTTAAAAGTTAAAATTCAGTTTATCAAATAACATGCCATAAAGAAAAAAATAAACAAAAGACAATTCACAGACTAGAAAGAGCTGTTTGCAATATATAGAACCAACAAAGGTTAAATGCTCAGGATATACAAAGAATTTCTACAAATCTCTAAGAAAAAGTCAAACAATCCTCCTAAAAGGGATGAAAGATATAAACTGATATATAACAGAAGATGAAACATGGGTCAATAAATAAATAAATATTAAACCAAACTAAGTAAACTGGAAAATTAGATAGTTCACATCCATCAGATTAACCAAAATTAAAAAGTCTCACAATGCTAGATGTTGGTGAGATGAAACAAACCTGCTGGTGGGAGAGCAATTTGACTCAACCATTTTGGAAAACAAACTGATAATAAACAGAAAAAGGTATTTATGGTATAACTGATTAGTTCCATTTTGGGGATATGTTCTAGAGAAATGCCTGTACATGTGCACAAGAATATTCATAGTCACATGTTAAGCAAAAAACAGCAGATAGGCTAACTGGAAATTTGTAAGTAGATTATGGTTTAACCATGCAAAGGAATACCAGATTGCAGTGAAAATTAACAAGTCAGAGCTACATACATCGGTGTGAATGGATCTCAGACACCAAACTTCAATAGAAAAAAAGCAAGTTTTAGAAGAATACACACATATAATAACATTTATATAATGTTTAGAAAATGAATATTAATACTATCTATTTTTAAAGACATATATATATTAAAATATACAGAAATGATAGGAAATGCTAACCACCAGATTCCCTCATTGAAGGAGGTTTCAACCAGGGAAGGCAGCACATATAAGGCTTTGATTTTATTGCTAATGTTTAATTTCTTAAGTTAGGCAGTAGGTAGAGATGCATTTGTTACATTATTTTTTACACAATTTTGTACATATCACAATACATTACTTTAAACCCAAGGCTAAATGTCTGAAAAAAGTCATTGTTTGTGCATACCAAAGATATACATCTTCTCTGGGCAGCCAAAATATTTTTTTTCTATGTTTACAATATTGGTTTTTATCACTTGGATTACCATAAGGCATAGTTTCGGACAAAATAACAAAAAAACTCATTCTCACCAGTTAAGTTTCACATTACGTGCCTTCTGGATTAAAATAATGCAATGCAGAATTCAGCTTACATCGCGTGAGGTCAAAGGGAAAAAAATAACGATACCTGGAAAATAGCATGGAGAAATAGGCCCTGTGTGCACACAGTTTATTTGTTCAGGCTTGTAGCAAGGAGTAAGGGAAACATGAAAATACCTTGGCCATAAATTGTCATGTAAAAGACAAAGAGAAACTCTGGAATATTATGAAACTATAAATTACTTCTGCTGAAAGGGTAGAATTTGCAGTATCCCCTTAACCGAGGTTTCACCTCCCCACTTTTGACAGAATAACTCCTGTTCTTTAGAGAAAAACACATGAAATAAATGTAAAACCCGAGAGGGAAATCATCTAATATGTACACCACCTGCCTAATAAAATGAGAATAAATTTGGTTTTTTGGCTAAGTAGATTTGCTTATATTTTAACTTGGTTAGAGGCACACGCCGTCTAAATTACATATATGTTTTTATTTCAAAAGCACAACATAAAGGGACAAAAAATAATTTCATAACATTAAATGGTTTTGTTTTCAAAGCAGACATTGTACTCCAGAATTCTTACTTATAAAACAAGACACAATCAGTTCTTAGGTTAAATGGAACCCAATAGTGTTAATGAGATCCTGAAACATCAGGGTTCTGCCTCCAGCTCAGTCCTGGGAGTTACAGGAGTGCGCAGACAGATACTTTTACTGAGATTGCTGGCAGTTTAGTGACTGAGCTAATGGCGGCAGGTACCAAACAATGACTTCTCAAAAATAAACATATCTACTCTTTTAAAACTCTTTCTCCCAAATCCTGGAAGGCGGCAGGCCTCATGAAGAGCTACCTGCAAAATCCTTCCTTTGAAGAAATACACAAATGAGTCAATCCCCCGTTAAGGGATTTGCTAAAAACAAAGGTCCAGGAAGCCACATAAAAATGATTTGTGAGGCTGCTTGACGCCTGACATTTTTTTTAAAAAACCCTTTCTATGCTCCATTTCAAAAAAAAAAAAATGCATCTGCAGGCAACTTGACTGCTATTTAAGGCTAAATGCTGGTCTCAGATGTATATTTGAGGCGTCTATTCAATCTGGAGTTTACTATAGCCAAGACCTAAACCATAAAAAAATGAAGTTGGTAATGAAAACGTGGAGAACTTTAACTAGAGTCAGAGAGCCAGATTGCCATGCTGTCTCTTCCAGCACCTTTCACTTACAAGAAGTTACTGCCAAATGGAGCAGTGGCAGTCGCTGCAGAGTGAGTCCCCCTTCATACTGCAGATGAGCGTCTCTGCCGGGACACTGCAGTGCCTGGGAGCCGCTGGCTGGTGCAGTTGTGCTGGTAAGATGTGAAGCTAGAACTTCAGAGCCCCCTCCCAGGGTGACGCTGTGGCTCCATCTCATTTGTTATATTGGACACTAGGAGCAGTTATCTATTTCCTAATATTCTGTATTCTGTACAAGAGAAAGACAGCCAGCATTTGGGAATCAGAATAGGACCTCTTTTTTGGTACCTCTTAATCTAATGCTGTATTTTGATTATTGGGAAGAACGGTTACAAGAAATTTAATTCAATACACATTTGCTATGACAAATAACAGCTATGATTTTGGTGGGAGGCTGACAAGTTACCCACATGCTTAGGGTTTTTCAGACATTGAATTGTGCAATCCTTTTCATCTTCATAAAAACAGGACTATAATCCTTGTTTTATAAGTGGGGAAACTGAGGCCTTGAGAGATTTTTAGTAACCTGATCCAGGTGTACATTTACTAAGTGGCAGATCTGACATTTGAATCCACATCTAGTCAAACATTAAAACCCTTTTCACTACACTGTAATGCTTCTTCAGAGTTCTTTCATCTGTAAATTTCTAAAGATTCGGGGAGATCAAAACCCCTGGATACATTAAAACATATTATGTGTCCCTGAGTGGGACACGTATACTAGAGTGGTAGGTACCAGAAACTTGGTGCTGCAGTGGGAATACTAAAGTATAAAGAGGTTATTTAGTCTAATACAGCACTTTAAGGAAGATCTGTGGCCTTGACTGGACCCTTTTGACATTACTGCTGTAAGAAAGTTATAAAATACTCCTTATATAGCTCCTTTTATCCCACTTCTGTGTTTGATCTGACAGTAATAGTTTACAAAACCCCCTTTGTTCCCAAACAATGTTAAATAATAGAAGGGAAAAAAATTATAACTTTTCCCCCCAAAGTTATGCACAAGTAAGTTGGCTAAAATACAGAAAAAAAAATATGGGCTCTTTTTGGAATTAATTCATTGAAAAGAACCATTACAGTATCTATATCCCTTCCCATCTGGAATTTATTTTTTAAGATGCTCATTGCTTCTCACAGGTTCAATGTTACCCATTTCACACCATTTAACTATTGAAAGCACTTGAAATTCCGGACCATAGAAGCAAAGCCAGTGTATTTCCTCGCGATGCAGCTAATGTGTCAGACTTGTAAAATAGCTCTTAGTGGCAGGCCTCCATTTGGAGAAAGACGGAAACTAGCTTTAAATACTTAGAGCTTTAATATCTAGTCCATTATACTAAAGCAGGGTCTTGTAAAGAGTCAATTATGGGATACTTCTGATTTGATCCACATGCAAGGGAAATCCGCTTCTTTGCCTTTAAATCCCTGTTGTAAGTGTCTTGTTTAAATAATTAGTGACACTTTTTCTTTGATCAAATTGATTCATATTGTTATTCTTCTATGTTAATTTAAAACTTAATCCATGTAAAACTCTAAAGCAGATTTTAATTGCTCATAGAAAAAGCCTTCCCCCAAAGAATGGAGTTTTCCACAAAACAGTTTAATTTCTAAAACAACATAATTGATTGAAAATAAATTTATTTTCCTATAAGGAAATATGTGAATCAATCACAAGCCAAAATGGGAATGTTATTTTTGGTGTAGAGTGATGTATTTCATATACACACAAAAAATATAAAATACATGCTTAATAGCATGTGTAAGCAGATCATATTATTAAGACCTCTGAAGACAATCAAATGTAATCTCAGTTATGGTTTGGGGACTAAAAAGTGAGTGTCTGTGCAATATACTGTCAAAGAGTTAATGTGCCGAATCTGAACTTTATTCATATCAAAGAACAATGATATAAATAGAAACAAAATGCCAGATTTTACATATCAAATTCAAATTTTTAAAAATTCTAATATGTAATGTTGCTCAGAGTACTAGGAAGCTGGTACACTCATATACTGCTAGCAGATTAAATAATAGTTTTCAGGAGGGCTTTTGGAAATACATACAAAAAGCTTAGAATAGGCACATTACCTCTGACCCAGTAATAATAATTCTAGCAATTTGGAAATCTAGTCTCAGGAAATAATCACAGTAAGAATTTAGGTACAGAGGTATTTCAACATTGGACCTAACAGCGAAATATTGGAAAAACCAAAAAGTACATCAACAGGGGATTGGCTAAACACATTAGACTTTTACTTACAATTGTACCTCTAGTATATATTGAACAATATAGCGTAGCCCTTGTAAAAGGATGTTGTACACAAATATTCTTATGTTAGGGGAAGATAGTCACAATCCTTAATATCATTTTAATTTAAAAATGGATATATACAAAAAAAATTGGCAGGCTATACAGATGTTCCTTGCCTTACAAGGTGGGTATGTCCTGGTAAACCCATTAGAGGTTGAAAATATCATTAAGTTGAGAACACTTTTAATATACTGAACCTACGGAGATCATCGCTTAGCCTAGACTACCTGAAATGTGCTCAAAGCCTTACTTTAGCCTACAGTTGGGCAAAATCATCTAACATAAAGCCTATTTTATAATAAAGTATTGAATATCTCATACAATTTACTGAATACTATACTGAAAGTGTAGAAAAGAATTAGCTGTTTACCCAAGTGATCACATGACTTGACTGTGAGCTGTGGCTCACTCACTGGCCAGCATCATGAGAGTATTACGCTGTATCTCATGAACTTGGGAAGAGATCAAAATTAGAAGTATGATTTCTACTGAACAGGTCTTTCTTTTGCACCATTGTAAAGTTAGAAAAGCCTTTTAAGTCCAAGTATTGTAAATCAGAACCAATTGTACATCAAAATGTTAATAATGGTTATTCTGGGTTTGCAGGCTAATTTTCTATTTTTTTTTTTTTTTTTTGAGACAGAGCCTCGAGCTGTCCCCCTGGATAGAGTGCAATGGCATCACAGCTCACAGCAACCTCCAATTCCTGGGCTCAAGCGAGTCTTCTGCCTCCACCTCCCAAGTAGCTGGGACCACAGGCGCCCGCCACAACGCCCGGCCATTTTTTTGGTTGCAGCCGTCGTTGTTTGGCGGGCCCGGGCTGGATTTGAACCCGCCAGCTCAGGTGTACGTGGCTGGCGCCTTAGCCCGTTGAGCCACAGGCGCCGAGCCTGCAGGCTAATTTTCATGTTCCTGTTTTCCTTCTCTGGATTTTCTAAAACAACACACATATTTTTTCTATAATAAGGGTATAACTTCTAACACTTATGCAAGTTTTTAATTATTTATACAAGAAATATATCCTCCAAATATTAAAAAAATCTAAGTAGATAGTATATATATTGAAAATACTTCTTATCCCCAGTTCCACTCCCTAAGATAATACTACTTTTTTTTTTTTTTTTTGAGACAGATCTCACTCTGTTGTCCCAGGCTAGAATTCTATGATGTCACAGCTCACAGCAACCTCAAACTCCCGACTCAAGCAATCTTCTTGCCTCAGCCTCCTGAGTGTCAGGGACTACAGGCACCTACCACAATGCCTGGCTATTTTTTCTATTTTTAGTAGAGATGGTGTCTTGCTTTTGCTCAGGCTGGTCTCGAACTCCTGACCTTAAGCAATCCACCTGTCTCAGCCTCCCAGAGTGCTAGGATTACAGGAGTGAGCCACTATGCCTGGCCTAAGATCTAACTACTATTAATAGTTTGATATATCCTTTCTGACAATTCTTTTTATATTTATACCTTATATGTGTGTATACATATTTTCCTTTCTAAATTTTGTTCATAAATGGGATTATAGTCCATAAATTCATAAAATCATGGTCTAATCAGGTCCATGAATATTTACATTATTTTTCCATTTTTTGCTATTATAAACAACGCTGCACTAAACATCTTTATATATGTCTATACAGGTGTAAGTATTTATCTAGGATAAAACCCAAGAAACTACAGTAATAGCTCAATGAGAGTGGGTACTTAAATGCCTTTCCATAGGTCATTTAAACATCCCCACCAGCATGATACATACAGTTTACATTAGTGTTCACTCTTGGTGTTGTACTTTCTGTACGTGTGGGCAAATTTATAAGGACGTGTAACCACCATTACTGTATCATACAGAATAGTTTCACTGCCCTAAAAAGCCCCTGTGCTCCACATATTCATCCCTCCCTCCTCCTTAACTCCTGGCAACCACTGCTCTATTTACTCTGTCCATAGTTTTGCCTTTTCCAGAATGTCAGATAGTTGAAATCATCCATGGCCAGCATAGCTTGTTTTCTTGTACTTTCTTGCACTTCACAGATACTGTGTTTTTTTGTTTCGTTTTGTTTTTTTACTAATTAAAAGTTTGTTTCTTCTACGTTTTAAGTTTCCTCGAAATCTTTTGTGTTGTTCTTCTCCTCTTTCTGTTCCCTGTTCATCTCAGCCTTTTCTTATGATTTTCTGATCACTATTTTTAAAAGTCTATTACTTTCTGGAGAACCCCAACCAAGTTTTAAAATTCTTCTTCTTGATGTTGGAGTAGCTTATCTTCAGCAGTAGGCTTTTCCTGGGTTTGCTCTTGTTTGGAAGGTGTACAATTTCTCAGATAAATCCCCTATTTTCCCACTTACCCTGTGGTAAAGAATACTGAAGTATCTATAGCCTTGTAGATAATTATATTTTCAGAAAAATGTAATATTTCCCTCTTCTCTTAATGAAGAGAAAAAGTTACTCCTTTTTTATTTGTATTTCTACTATTAATTTAATCAATAAAATAATACTTTTCCCCCCCAAAAATAAAAAATAAATAAATAAAAAGTTTGTGGCAATCCTTGAGCAAGTCTATCACCATCATTTTTCCAACAGCAAGTGCTCACTTCATGTCTCTGTGTTACATTTTGGTAATTCTTACAATATTTCAAACATTTGCACTATTGTTATGGCTATTATGGTGACATATAATCAGTGATCTTTGATGTTATTATTATAGTTGTTCTGGGGTGCCGTGAACTGTACCCACGTAAGATGGCAAATTTAATAGCTCAATTCTGTGTGTGTTCCAACTGCTCCACTTACCACCCGCCATTCCCCTGTGTCTCTCCCTCTCCTTGGGCTTCTCTATTCCCTGAGACACAAGAATATTGCAATTAGACCAGTTAATAACCCTTCAATGGCCTGTAAATGTTCAAGTGGAAGAAAGAGTCTCATGTCAAAAGCTAGAAATGATTAAGCCTGGTGAGGAAGGGGTATTGAGAGCTGAGATAGGCCAAGATCTAGGCCTCTCGCAATAAATAGCCAAACTGTGAATGCAAATGAAACATTTTTTTTCCGGTTTTTTTTTTTTTTTTGAGACAGAGTCTGGCTTTGTTGCCCTTGGTAGAGTGCCGTGGAGTCACAACTCACAGCAACCTCCAACCCTTGGGCTTAAGTAATTCTCTTGCCTCAGCCTCCTGAGTAGCTGGGACTACAGGCGCCCACCACAACGCCTGGCTATTTTTTGTTGCAGTTTGGCTGGGGCCATGTTTGACCCCGCCACCGTCGGTATAAGGGGCTGACACCCTACCCACTGAGTCACAGGCACCGCCCAGAAACATTCTTAAAGGAAATTAAAAGTGCTACTCTAGTGAATGTATGAATATCAGGTTAGTCAAATAGCTTTATTACTGATATGTAGAAAGTTTTAGTGATATGGATAAAAGATAAAACCAGCCACAAATGTTCCCTTAAGTCAAAGCCTAATCCAGAGCAAAGCTCTGTCTCTATTCAGTTCTGTAAAGGCCGAGAGAGGTGCAGAAGCTTCAGAAAAACAGTTTGAAGCTAGCAGAGGTTGGTTTGTGAGGTTTTAAAGAAAGAAGCCATCTCCATAACATAAATGTTCAAGGTGAAGCAGCAGGTGCTGATGTAAAAGCTGCAGTGAGTTATCCAGAAGATCTAACTAAGACAATTGGTGAAGGTGGCTACAATAAACAACAGGTTTTCAATGTGTATGAAAAAATCTTAGGACTTTCATAGCAAGAGAGGAGAAGTCAATGCCTCGCTTCAAAGCTTCAAAGGACAGGCTGGCTCTCTCATTAGGGGCGAATGCAGCTGGTGAATTTTTTTTTTTTTTTTGTAGAGATAGAGTTTCACTTTATCACCCTGGGTAGAGTGCTGTGGCGTCACACAGCTCACAGCAACCTCCAACTCCTGGGCTTAGGCAATTCCCTTGCCTCAGCCTCCCTAGTAGCTGGGACTACAGGCACCTGCCACAACGCTCAGCTATTTTGTTGTTACAATTTGGCTGGGGCCGGGTTTGAACCCGCCACCCTCGGTATATGGGGCTGGCGCCCTGCCCACTGAGCCACAGGCACCGCCCAGCTGGTGAATTTAAGTTGAAACCCAAGCTCATTTACCATTCTGAAAATCTTAAGTCCCTTAAGAATTATCCTAAATTTGCTCTGCCTATACAAGGTTTGACAAATAAGTTCACGAACTTGTTCTAGAAAATGTGCTACAAACCTCATTGCTAAATAAACATGACTACAGTCATCTTTGAAGCACTAACCTTGGGAAGCTGCCAAGATTGACAGTTGCCAGCACCTAGTCCACCCTTCAAAGCATTTTGAAACCCGTTTTCTGGAATAATCATCAGAGCTGTCATTGTATGGTCCACAAAAACGTGCAACAATGACCACTCAGCAAGATATCATTACACATCAACACAAACACAATTGTGAGACACTGATACACCAAGGTTATGAAATTTGACCAACTTATGTGTACAGTGCTGGCAACATAAGCTCAATGTGGCAAGTTCATGAACTTGTCAGACCTCATATGACAACAGCACTGAAGGCCATTCCAAAATAGAGTTCCAAAATTGCTCCAAACAGTGGACTAGGTGCTGGCATCAGTACATTGCTTCCCAAGGGTAGTACTTCAAAGGTGACCATAGTGATATTTAGCAATGAGGTATGTAGCATTTTTTCTAGGAGGGGTTTGTGAACTTAATTGTTAGACCTCATACTTTAGAAATGGAACAACAAAGCCTAGATGACAGCACGGTTTACTGAATATTTTAAGCCCACTATTGATATTCCTTTCAAAGAATGCACCTAGTCACGGAAGAGCTCTGATAGGGAAATAAAGATTAAAGTAAGAGTGGCGCCTGTGGCTCATCGAGTAGGGCGCCAGCCCCATATACCAAAGGTGGCGGGTTCAAACCCAGCCTCGGCCGAACTACAAAACAGAAAAATAGCTGGGCATTGTGGCGGGCGCCTGTAGTCCCAGCTACTTGGGAGGCTGAGGCAAGAGAATCGCCTAAGCCCAGGAGTTGGAGGTTGCTGTGAGCTGTGTGACGCCACGGCACTCTACCGAGGGTGATAAAGTGAAACTCTGTCT
>CAUYRH010160585.1:0-10487 GCA_963574655.1 Perodicticus potto
GGGTTCCCAACAGGTAGTGTTCCCTTAATTTGCCTGAGAGGAATCACTAAAGTAGTTTAATAAAGATCCAGACGCCCCCAGGAACTGTGGATTTAGGAGGTCTTGGATGGGCGTGGGGAAGCTGCATTTTAGGAATCTCCCTAGGAACTAACTAGGGCAAGAACCTCTCGGAGCCACATTTTCCTCCTTTGCAAAATTTCCATAATATGACCTGTCAGGGAAGGGAGGGTGAATGATCAAGTAACTGCTAAGCAACAGTTGAATCCCGCCTCCTCTTTCTACTGTGGGTCACTCTCCTTCCATTCCTGGGCATGGCTCTGCTGTGCCTGGTAGGCAGGTGACACCTTGGAGACTCACCTTTCTCTGACTGGGAGGGGCATTGGAGATTCCTGATAATGGGGTCTCTCAGGAATGCCAAGGCCCCTGCCAGCTCCTGGGGGGCCCAGACACCCTGCCCTCTTGCTGGTTCCAGCTCTATCTGCAGGCCAGGACTGCCAAGGTGGCAGGGGACCTCAGGGGTCATGCAGCCTGGTGCCCGCCCCTCAATAGGGACAGGCCCAGCCTGAGGGGTGTCACAGACTCTGAGCCACCTTTCTCCTTAGACGCTCAGATCCTACCCCTCAAGAATCATTTTTGGAATGTTTGCCACCCCAAGGAGCATAGAGAACTTCGTGGTCCTTGAGTTGGAAATGATGTTTATGGTGCTTAATAAAAATCTTCTATAGCTCCTTGTTCCTACTTACCTGGTGAGAATAGTTCAGCTGTTGTTTTTCACTAATAAACAAGGCGAAGACAGTTAACCTTTGGCCAAGCATGCCTCCAAGTGACAGGAAGTAGATCTGTTTGCAATGTTGGGGGATAGGGGACCCATTGTCAGGCTGACTTGGCACTGCTAGGAGGGTGCCCCACCTTCGGCTGTGGGGTACTGGGTCTAACCCAGTGACACTGGAGAGATGTTAAATATTAATTGCCAGCAGATAAGAGCAACACCACCTGTCGCTGTGTCCCAGGGAGGGGAAAAAGAGGGGAAAAGAAGGGGAAACACAGCTAGATTCAGAGAAAGGACACTGTACACTCCAGGAAGTGCCCATGAAGGCTGATGTTTATCAGGAATGTTCAGAAAGGGCTTTGGAACAAGAGGGTGACCAGGGGTGCCCAAGAGACAGCCCCTTAGGGGCTCTCCCCTCATCATGCCCCATTATCCTCATCCCCCAAGAATCCAAACAGGTGTAGAAATTTCTTTCTAGTTTTTTGTTTTTCTTTTGGAGACAAAGTCTCACTCTGCTGCCCCAGGCTAGAGTGCCATAATGTCAGTCTAACTCACAGCAACCTCAGAAGCCTGGGTTCAAATGATCCTCTTGCCTCAGCCTCCAAGTCACTGAGACTTACAGGTACCCTCCTGGCTAATTTTTCTATTTTTAGCAGAGATTGGATCTCACTCTTGTTCAGACTGGTCTCAAACTCCTGAGCTCAAGGGATCCGTCAGCCTCTCAGAGAGCTAAGAAAGTTCCTTCTCTTGATGAGGACAAAAACTACTAGATCTGAGCTTTAGCTCTGCCACTCCATAGTGGGGCCTCAGGTGAGTCCCTTCCCCTCTCTCTGGGCCTTGGTTTACTCGGGGGGGTGGTGGCGGGAGATGTATCATCTGGGATGCAAATGATACGAAAGGTGTCCCTAAAGTCTGAAAGCGCTGAGCAGGGGCACATTGTCCTCATCTAGGCAGGACAGTGCAGTACCGCGCTGCCTCGGGTGGGGTGTCAGGAGGCAGGCCCTCTGAGATTGCCACTGCCACCCATGACAGCTTTCACTTACAGGAAGACGATGCCATATCATTTGTCTCCAGACTCTGTTTCCAGGAGGCCCTGCAATCTTCCCCTCCTTTCCTGCCCTAGACAATCCAGCCCCTCAGGCTTTCCCTGGGCTATCCTGGGAAAAGTCCAGGTCCTTTAAGCCCATGAGAAAATGCCCCGTATGTCTGAAGCCAACCTGAATTAGGGGAAAGGGTCATTCCTTGTGCCACTTGATTTAAAAATATCACAACAGGGGAAAAAAAATTCACAACAGGAAATAGTTATTTATTTGCTAGGCATTGCCCATGTACCAGGCATAGTAAGCATTTTGCAGACATTATTCAATGTCATTCTCACCACAACACTGTGAGGTAGGTATTGTTATCCCCATTTTACAGATGAGGAAACTGAGGTATCGAGCAACAATTCATTTGCATGAAGTCACACAGCCTGTAAGTAGTGAGGCTGGAATTTAAATCCAGATAGGCTGAACCTGAGGACGAGTTTCCCAAGTTGTACAGTAGGTGCAGTTTGTTGTTCTGCCTCCATTGGCCACGTGGCCCCATGTTCCTTTCAAACCTCATTCACAGGGTAAGGTATGAAACACCTGCCTGCAGAGAAGCTTTCCCTGTCTCCCTCCCTGGTGGACCTGCATTTCACTGGGGGTAAGGCCTCCAGCAGAGGAACATAGTTGAAATGGTGCAAGTTCAGGCAGTGGTGGCCCTGGCTAGGACCGAGCCCCAGGCCGCACCCCTCCCTAGAGTGTTGCCCTCCATGCTCTGGCTCTGGCCTTGGCGGAAGTGCAGGTTGTTCTGGTTCTGCCTGGCCTCCTGGGAGATGTCCTTTCTCAGCTCTTGTCTCACCTTTGGGCAATCACAGAGGAGGCAGGGGTCTCATTCTCCATCAAACTTGATCATGAAGCTGGCCAGGAGTGGGGTGCAGACAGGCAGGTTCCCTGAGAACTCGGAGCCCAGTGTATAAGAAGGTGGGGTGCTGGGTCTCCTCTGGGAGGGGCAGGTGGCCGGGCCTGGTGGCTCATGCCTGTAATCCTAGCACTCTGGGAGGCCGAGAAAGGGAAAACCTCCTCTGGGGTTTCCCTGCGTTATCTTCCTGTACTGTGACCACCCCATCCCGACCTGCCCTGCTGGGCTCTGCATCCCTTTGTCTGCTCCTGCTGCAGCCCCAGAGCACCTCCGGCCACGGTCCTCATGATGCTTTTTTGCTCCGAGGGGGAGCTCACTCATGGCAGGGGGCTCTGCATCCTCCTCTGCTGGTTCTCTCTTGGACACCCACAGGGGGCGGGGCCGAAGAATGTGCAGCACGTCTGGGCATGGGACTCACAGCCAAGGATGTGATTCCAGGTGGGGACAGAGAGGAAGCCCCAGGCCTGACCTGTTCTCCCCTCAGGGCTCCCATTGCACCGTCAGGGCCAGGCCACTGAAGAGAGAATCCAACTCTGTGGGCTGCTCCAGGTCTGAAGCCTCAGAGGCTAGGGACTTGTCCTCATCTTTGGGACACACAAGAGACTCCAGCAGGCCCCATGGACTTGAACCCTGGTCCAAAGGGGAATGGGAGAGGGAAGGAGTGTGCAAAGGGAGGGATACAGGGTGGCCCTCGATCTGGACAGAGGAGAGGAGGGGGAGCTGGCCCTTTAGGTACTGGGGTGTCTCTGGCTCCCCACTGAGCAGCACACTGGGGTCGGATGCTCTGTCCATGCAAATCCCCAGAGGCTGGAGGAAAGACTTAACTTCTTGGGATTCCTCCGTAGCCAAGGAGGTCACCTCCTGCAGAGAAAGGCCACCGGGGATGCAGCTGCCAGCCGATGCCTCTTTCTGGAGCCGACCTTTAGGCCTGAGATCTCTGAGTGTCATAGGGGAAGAGTTTTTGCTGGAATCTTCCACACACATCCCATAGGAAGGGGGCCAGCCACTGGGAGTGGCCTGAGGGGTGTAGGAGGGAGGCTGGACCTTAGAGACAGTCTGTGGGGTGTAGAATGGGGGTTTAGCTTCATGGATCACCTGAGGTGCGTAGGATGAGGGCCCCACCTCGGGGGCAGCGTTTGGGGCACAGGACGGTGGGGAGAGTGTCCGAGGTGGTGGCATGTGGTGGGGCTGGAGGACGGAGATGTCCTGTTGGCCTAAGTAGGTGATCTCCGATGGGCTGTGCTGCCGTGGAACTTCTGGGGTCTCCCTGAGCCCAGAGACCTTGACCTGGGAGTACTGGACAGGCTGGGCCAGACTGCTGGGGCCATTGAGGTCAAAGACAGGGATCAGGACGTGCTCCTGGATAAACCGCAGCGGCTGAAAAGTCAGTGCTTGCTGGACGTTCTGCACAGGGACAAGAGTGCACCCCATTAGGGACCGTTCTAAGCTCCCTGCTGGTGACGTGGGAGGGTGAGGTCCACGGGGAAGCTGAGGGGATGGGGAAGCATCTAGGGGCTTTTTCAAGATGTGTTGCTCCACATCTGTCTGCTTCTCAGAGCATTTTCTGATGCCAGCACCTGCGTAAGGGACAGGCTCCCAGCTCTCCGGTCAGAGCCACTTCTGGGTTATCTCAGGGAGCGAGAGCTAGGCTCTGGCTTCTCCAGGGGCAGATAGTCCAGGGATTAAATGACCCAGATTTGGGGCTGCCTGGGGCACAGTCTTGGGGAGGCACCCATACTGCTGCTTGGCACATGGGAAGGGCAGGGGAACCAGGGAAGACTGGGAGTTTTACAGAAAGTGGTTCACCTGGATTCTGACTTTGGGCAAAACACCCTCAGAGCTCCTCTGTCCCTTGGATGGGTGAGAACTGGCTCCGGGCACCACTGATGGAGCCACCGGGGGCTCTGTGGGGCGAGGGGGG
The DNA here is from genome assembly GCA_963574655.1 of Perodicticus potto. Lineage (NCBI taxonomy): Eukaryota > Metazoa > Chordata > Mammalia > Primates > Lorisidae > Perodicticus > Perodicticus potto. Next base: position 4,635 of record CAUYRH010160585.1, read on the forward strand.
AGACCTTGCTGCTTACCTGGTCAGCTGAGGGCTGCTGATGTGATTTGTGTAGCTTACATAGGGATTTTCATTAGTAAAATTAGTGGTGAATATTTGACAATTGGGAGATTTCACATTACAATCTGAAATTTGAACTTCTCCCAGATAATTTGAACATCAGACAACACTGGGCCTCTAGCCCCACGCAGCAGTGATGTCTGCCTTTTAAAACGGGTGTGAGACCCACATTCCCGATGCTTCCCGATCCTCACTCCTTTGCAGTTCACCTCTCTTCCGTGTCTGCTATTCTTGATCAGCCCCCCCATCCTTTTGGAGACAGAATCTCATTTTGTTGCCCTGGGTAGAGTGCGGTGGTATCATAGCTCACAGCAACCTCAAACTCCTAGGCTCAAATAATCCTCTTGCTTCAGCCTCCCCAGTAGCTGAGACTACAGACACCCACCACATCGCCTGGCTATTTTTAGAGACGGTGCCTGGTTCTTGCTCAGGCTGGTCTGAAACTCCTGAGCTCAGGTAATCCACCTGTCTCGGCCTCCCAGAGTGCTAGGATTACAGGCATGAGCCACCAGGCCTGGCCACCTGCCCCTCTTTAGTACACGCCGAGACCTGTTGGGCCATAGGTCTGTGGACTTACGTTGGACTGTGAGCTCCAGAGAGGAGAAAATAGGCCTCAGCTCACTGCACGTGCAGCACCTTGGGGAGAACCAGGGGTCTCTGGGCCTGTGCCCTCTGCTGCTCTGGAGTCCCACCACCACCCGCACCTCTTCCTCCGCCCCAGAGGATGGCTCACCAGGGAGTTAGGAGGCACAGGCGGCTTGGTAACATATCTGTAGCTCAGGTAGCAAAGCACGGCCACGAGGAAGCCCATGACGAACAGGATGGCGCCTGAGAAAGAGTAGGTCCACGTCCGATCTGGGTGAGCAAAGGGGCCAGAGAGGAGGTGTGAGGTTGTGATCTGGCCAAGTCCCAAGTGTGGCTGCTGCAAACCCTCGCAGGCCAGGCTTAGAAGGCCTCTCCTACCCTCCATGGTCACAGGGCAGGGGCAAGATCAAGTATGCAAGTCCACACACTGCACTTTTAAAGAGTCAGAATTTACGAATTATGTGTTTACGTTGTTAAGTGAAATAGGTTCTGAGGAGGCTGAGGCTAGAGGATCGCTTGAGCTCAAGAGTTTGAGGTTTCTGTGAGCTAAGATGCCACGGCACTCTACCAAAGGTGACAAAGTGAGACTCTCTCAAAAAAAAGGGTAGGAAAAAAAAAAAGGGTAGAGTGGTCTGCATTTTGTCAAAAAGCAGGGTGGGGCTCGGCACTCACAGCTCAGTGAGTAGGGTGCTGGCCACATGCACCGAAGCTGGAGGGTTCAAGCCTAGCCCGGGCCTCCTAAACAATGACAACTGCAACCAAAAAATGGCCGGGTATTATGGTGGGTGCCTGTAGACGCAGCTACTTGGGAGGCTGAGGCAAGAGAATCCCTTAAGCCCAAGAGTTGGAGGTTGCTGTGAGCTGTGACGCTAAGGCACTCTACCAAGGGTACCATAGTGTGCCGCTGTATCAAAAAAAAAAAAAAAAAAAAATGCAGGGTGGGACAGTATGGGCAGAAATAGGTGAGATTTGTCTAGTTCAGCCCAGGGAGAGAGATGGTCACAAACCCAGCTTAGTGCCCATAAGGTAGGATCCTTTTTTCCAGATCTCTAGCCACATTCTGTTGTGCTCTCCCCAGCGGCCCCTGGCCCCAGGAAGGGCGTGCCCCAGGCAAATGGCCAGCACAGCCTGTTCCATGAGGCAAATCTTCTCTACAAATTAGTGCACTGGGATTCAGGTGGAGAAATCAGTCTCTTGTGGGCTCCTGGGGAAACCGAGGAGTCAAGTTTTGGATAAAGCTTTGAACCAGAGCCAGTTACCCCTAGGGACCAGCCTCTGTTTATCGACGCAGCCTGGCATCAGCATTCCCACCTGTCAGAGGAGGGATCAGGCCCCCAGAGGCACACGGTGAGCTAATGAGGTCTGACTCCTGGTGCCTTCTCACTCCTCATGTGGCACTTCTCTTTCACGGTACCACACACTGTGCCCAGCTCTCCAATCAAACTCTGTTCTCAATGTTGGCATGGCTGGAACCGAGATCACCTACTGACATCATTAGTCTGAGCATGATGACTAAGCATCTAATCCACAGCCATCACTTTCATTCTCCAAACTTGTAGCTCTGTATATTGTGACATTTCTATCTGTCTATGAAAATAAACACTAATATAAGCATTATGATGTTTATGATCAGAGTCGAGTTTCAGTATGCCAGAGAAAGGGACCGTCTCCCTGAGCAGATGACTCAAACTAGTTCTATAGCTGTGCAGTGGTGAGAACATGGTTTCCAGAATTAGGCTGCCTGCCATCCCTTGCCATAATGGTGGGTATGGAAGTGCCTGAGAGTGTACAAGAGCGTATGACAACATATGGCAGCATATGAGAACATGTGACAGTGTATGACAGCACATAACGGCGTAAGAGCACATACACTGTTACACCTGTGTGACCTTGGGCAAGTTACTTAACCACTCTGAACCTCAGGTGCCTCATCTGTAAATGAGGATGAGAATAGCACCTACCTCATAGACTGCTTATAAGGATGGCCCTGAGTCGTACCTGGTCCCTGGTTAGCACTGCTGAAAGGCTAATTTTTTTTTTTTTTTGAGACAGAGTCTCAAGTTGTCGCCCTGTCGTCTCAAGTTGTTGCCCTAGCGTCATAGCTCACAGCAACCTCCACCTCTTGGGCTTAAGCGATCCTATTGTCTCAGTTTTTTTTTTTTTGTAGAGAGCAGGGTCTCACTCTTGTTCAGGCTGGTCTCGAACTCATGAGCTCAAGTAATCCACCTGCCTTGGTCTCCCAGAGCACGAGGATTACAAGCGTGAGTCACAGCGCCAGGCCGCAGAAAGGCTAATTATGTTTAAAAATGATTTTAATATTTTGAGGCAGAGTTTCACTCTGTCACTTGGAGTCTAATAACATGATCATAGCTCACTGCAACTTTGAACTCCTGGGCTCAAGTCATCCTCCTGCCTCGGCCTCCCAAGTAGCTGGGACTTATGAGGTGCACCACCTTGCCTGGTTAATTTTAAAATGTATTGTAGAGCTGGGAGTCTGGTTATGCTGCCCAGGCTGGTCTTAAACTACAAGCCTCAAGTGGCCCTTCTGCTTGGGCCTCCCAAAATGCTAGGATTGGAGGATTGCGCCACCACACCCAGCCGGTAGTTATAATTATCACCATTATTATCATTTGGCAGTGGGAAATACCGAGGGATCCTTTTTATCTTCTCCACTTTCCACCCTGCAGAGCCTCCTCCCCGGTAGTTTGTCTCACTTGGGTGAATATTAAGGTGAGTTTGTTTTGCCAGGGTACACACAAAGCTTGTCAGAGAGCAAATCCAGACACAGGCCGGAGGGTGTGAATTAAACATTCGCTATGATAACCCATCAGCTAACTCTGTTATGGATAAACAAAGACCTTAATAATACGCTAACAGCCCTCCTGTGGTGTTCTGGAGCACTGCCAAGCCTCACCTTGGTTACAGAGAGGAAAGAGTGCGATTAAGCCTAGAGCTCAGGAGTCCCAGCTCCCTCCACCTCCACGGGGTTCAGCTGAACCTACCTGGTAGCGTCTTCACTCGGCACACATAGGCGGCACTCTCTTTGGACCAGGTTTGAACAAAAATCGTAATGGTCCCCAGGAACTCTGTGTCAGGGGTGAGGCCGAAGAACTCAAATTCTCTCTGCTTCCCTTCAAGGTGCTGAATTTGACAGAGAACCCAATCTTACACGCCAGTCTCTGCACGGAGCCCAAGCAAGCTGGCTCAGTCCTCCTCCTGGGTAACTGTGCTTAGGAAAATGGTACCACCAGCTGCTCCAGGAAGAGCCTGGCAGGCCAGCCTGTCCCTCCATTCCCATCCCCCTCCCTTTGCTTTGTTCCCATGACCACGTTCGGTGGCTCTTCCACTTGGAACCCTGGCGCACAGTAAGGAGTCTGCGCACGCTAGTTGCCACTGTATGGCCACCACTACCCCTCCTTCTTCCAGTGGTCCCCCTCTTTTTCCTTTTTTTTGGACACAGTCTCACTGTATTTCCCAGGCTAGAGGGCCATGGCATCAGCCCAGCTCCCAGCAACCTCAAGTTCCTGGGTTCAAGCAAACCTCCTGCCTCAGCCTCCCAAGTAATTGGGACTACACGCTACCTGCCACAATGCTTGGCGAATTTTTTCTGTTTTTAGTAGAAACCGGGTCTCGCTCTTGCTCAGGCTGGTCTCAAACTCCTGAGCTCAAGCAATCAACCCACCTCAGCCTCCTAGAGTGCTAGGATTATAGGCATGAGCCACTGCGCCCAGCCCCCTTCCTTCTTTTTCTTTATTAAACATCAAAAACTCTTTGAGGATCTATCCCTTGCTTGTCTTCCTCATTGCTTCTGTCTTATCTAGGCCTTGATGCTTCAGCCTGGACTTGGCAGTCGCCTCCTTACCTGTCACCTGTCTTTGGGTTTGCCTCTATCTGCCAACTCAGCCTGGTGCTGCAGGGATCTTTCTCAAAGATAACCCAAGAACAATGCCGCCCTATTCGAAATCCTTTGATGGCCTTACCCATGATTACAGGCTAAAACCCTGTGCCTCCCCGTCCACACTTCATCTCTCCCTGCTGCCCACCTGGCTTTTCGGGCTCTGGGAAACACCTGTCTTGCTTAAGTTGTGTCTTTGCCTCTGCCAGTCTTGTTGCTGGAACTGTTTTTTAGTTCTAGTGCTTCTGTGGGTCTCTGACCTCTTTGACCCTGAGCTCCTCTGCCTTGGCAGCCCCCTGCCACCATTCTGGTTCTCTTCCTGCCTCCCCCACTGCTCTGTCACTAGTTTTAGCCCCTCACCTGTTCCGAAAGATTCACTCTTTGTCTCTTTTTCGTGTTCTTTCTTCTAGTTACTTAGCGATCTTATTTGAACTCGGGGCTCCTGTGAGCGCCGATGTGTGGGTGACTCCCCAAGTGAGCTTAGGAAGAATGGTAGAGTTTCTGAAGGGGAATGCCGGCTCCTTGCTGGATCACACTGTGTGTGCGTCTCTAACTTGACGTATCCAAACACCCTGACCTTGTCTCTCTAGGATCCGTCCAGTCCCAAAGCTCAAATCCACTCCCACTTCTGATTCTCTAATTCTGTCACTAGCATCCTTCTTTTTCTAGCCTCCAACATCCAAACCTTAAAACCATCCCCTCTTATTCTCTCTGCATCCAGTTGCCCTTAAATGGTCCATAAATCTTCCTTTAAAAAGGCCAGGACCTGTGTTCTTAGGAGTTTAAAAGCCAAGAATTTCTTTCTTTCTTTTTTTAGTAGAGATGGGGTCTCACTCTTGCTTAGGCTGGTCTTGAATTCCTGAGCTCAATCGATCCTCCTGCATCGGCCTCCCAGAGGGCTAGGATTATAGGCACAGCCACTTCACTCAGCCCCAAGAATTTTTTTCTTTGGCTCTTTGTATTTTAGCTCTGGCTTCCTTTTTCCAGGCATGTGAGGCCAAGGATTAGGGTAATTTGTTGTTTTGCAGGGAAAAGGTGGGGAATGAAATTGGCTGAAGAGGCTCGGCGCCTGTGGCTCAACGGGCTAAGGCACCAGCCACGTACACCTGAGCTGGCGGGTTCGAATCCAGCCCGGGCCTGCCAAACAACAATGACGGCTGCAACCAAAAAAAATGGCCAGGCGTTGTGGCGGGCGCCTGTAGTCCCAGCTACTTGGGAGGCGGAGGCAGGAGACTCGCTTGAGCCCAGGAATTGGAGGTTGCTGTGAGCTGTGATGCCACAGCACTCTACCCAGGGCGACAGCTTGAGGCTCTGTC
>CAUYRH010160587.1:0-18154 GCA_963574655.1 Perodicticus potto
TTTTTTTGAGACAGAGCCTCAAGCTGTCACCCTGGATAGAGTGCTGTGGCATCACAGCTCACAGCAACCTCCAATTCCTGGGCTCAAGCAAGGCTCCTGCCTCTGCCTCCCAAGTAGCTGGGACTACAGGCACCCACCACAACGTCCGGCCATTTTTTGGTTGCAGCTGTCATTGCTGTTGGACGGGCCGGGCTGGATTAGAACCCGCCAGCTCAGGTGTACGTGGCTGGCACCTTAGCCTGTTGAGCCACAGGCGCCAAGCCTGATGCATTCTTTTATGTCTAGCTTCTTGAACTCTACGTGATTTTATACCCATGTAGATCTACCCATGTTGTTGTAGCGCTTTTTTTTTCATTGCTGAATAGTATTCAGCATTGTATGAGTATACTACAGTTTACTCATCCATTTTGTTGCTGTCCCTGAATTTTGCCCACTGTGAGTAACAATGCTATAAGTAGTCTTTTATATATAATCTGGTTCATCTGGCACAAGTTCTTTCAGGTACATACTTAAAAAAGTGGAATTGCTAGATAACAAGGCATGCATACTTTGAGCTTACACTAAACTACTTTTCAAGGTAGCGGCACTAGTTCTATACTCCCATTAGCCAAGTCATCATTGGTCCACATGATTCCCAACATTTGGTACTGTCAGCCTTTAAAATGTTTGCCCGTCTTGGGGATATGTTGTGGTATGTGTTTGTGGTTTTAATTTATATTTCCCTGATTACTAATAAAGCATCTTTTCATATGCTTACTGGTCCTCTGAATTTTTCTTTTTTTTTTTTTTTGAGACAGAGTCTCACTATGTCGCCCACGGTAGAGTGCCATGGTGTCACAGCTCAAACTCTTGGGCTTAAGCATTCTCCTCACTCAGCCTCCCAAGTAGCTGGGACTACAGGCACCTGCCACACTGCCTGGCTGTTTTCTTTGGTTTTCTGTTTTGGGGGGTTTTTTTGCAATTGTCATTGTTGTTTTAGCTGACCTGGGCCGGGTTCAAACCCACCAGCCTCAGTGTACATGGCTGGCGCTCCACCCACTTAGCTACGGGCGCCACTGAGAACTTTTTTTTTGAGCATAAACGCTGGCATCAGAAGCTGTTTGCAGTCCAAGTTTGATTAAAGATAGAAGTGTCATTGAAGGAATGAACTCTATAAGATTTGTAAGTGTATTCCGCAAATTTCTGGGCCAAAAAGACTCCCAAAGAAGCCCCCAAAAGTTGAACTTTATTCAATTGTAAAGGATCTAAAAGTTTTCCGAATCCATCTCAGAATTCAAGATGGTCCCAATAAACTGGATACTGCAAAGCTATAACACAGTAACCCCACCCAGTCAAGGCCATAATCTGCAGGAAAAAGACATGTGCAGTTCTACAGATGAGGAATATGAGAGGACACCTGATAACTTCCGGGGCCCGTGTCATAGAGTGACCATATCTTACTGCCATTATCATCTACAATAGTCTGCCATGGTCGCTCCCATGTCCTTTGCCTTCTAGTCCAGGCGTGGGATGTGGTGGAGGTGGCTGTGCCCAGGCATGGGGAGCTGGGGTGTGGGCAACCAAGCTCCGCAACCTGCATCGCACAGAAAGGGAAGGCGCGGAGGTTGGCCTCTGAGGAAGACTAGGCCACCAACACACCGGGTTTTTAAAAAGCATATAGGATTACCTAGGAAATTAATGATTTTGAAATATAATTATCAAATATGAAAAAGTATATGAGCTTCTTTATTAATACACTAAGTAAGATCTAGTGCAGGTGTAATACCCATTATAATGTTGAAGTGGTGATGACCATTGACAGTATTTTGAGGTATCTGTAAGAAAAACACCTAATTTCCATTTATGACAAAGCCAAAGGTACTGCTTCCTTGTACTGTGATCTGTTGCCTACATTTATAATTAAAGGAAGGGCTAAGTTTTAGTTAGGTGTAATTTTTTTTCCATCCAATGTCATGGACTCCTAAATTTCTCCAAGAATCCTTTGTAAATGATAGGCTAAGAACCAGTCTGTTTATAGTACGTCGGTATATAGGAGAGAATCTGGGCTATTTTTGATCCTTAGTGCTTTAATATAGAAATTGCGATTTTGTGGGGGGCAGCACCTGTGGCTCAGTGGGTAGGGCGCCAGCCCCATATACCGAGGGTGGCGAGTTCAAACCCGGCCCCGGCGAAACTGCAGCAAAAAAATAGCTGGGCGATGTGGCAGGTACCTGTAGTCCCAGCTACTCGGGAGGCTGAGGCAAGAGAATCGCCTAAGCCCAGGAGTTGGAGGTTGCCATGAGCTGTGTGACGCCACAGCACCATACTCTTTTTTGGTGTAATAAATAAAAACAAAAAAGAAATTGTGATATTTTTTCTTTTTTTGAGACAGAATCTCACTCTGTTGCCTAAGCTAGAATGTGGTGGCATCAGAGCTCACAGCAACCTCAAACTCCTGGGCTCAGGTGATTCTCTTGCCTCAGCCTCCTGAGTAGCTGGGACTATAGGTGCCCTCCACAATGCCCAGTTAGTTTCTCAATTTTTAGTAGAGACGGGGTCTTGCTCTTGCTTAGGCTGGTCACAATCGCTCAGGCGATTCACCTGCCTCAGCCTCCCAGAGTGGTAGGATTATAGGTGTGAGCCACTGTACCAGGCTGAAATTGTGATTTTTATTGGGATTACATTGACTATAGATTTGATATGGGGGAAGAAACATCTTTACAATACCGAGTCTTCCAAACATTGAATATTATATAGATTTCTATTGATTTAGATCTCTTTTCATTTTCTCAATTTTTTTTTTACAGTTTTCTGCATTGAGTTCTTTTTTTTTTTTAATTTTTATTTTTCGTGATAGAGTCTCATTCATTCTCCCTGGGTAGAGTGCCCTGGCCTCATAGCTCACAGCAACCTCCAATTCTTGGGCTCAGGCAATCCTCTTGCCTCCGTTTTTCTATTTTTAGTAGGGATGGGGTCTCGCTCTTGCTTAGGCTGGGTTTGGAACTCCTGAGCTCAGGCATTCCACCCAGTTGGGCCTCCCAGAGTGCTAGGATACAGGCATTAGCCATAGTACCTGGTCTCTGCACAGACCTCTTAAATACATACATTTGTTAGATTTATTCCTAGGTATTTGGTATTTTTAATGCTGTTGTAAATGATGTTTATGACATGTTTAACATTTATTTCATTTCTTTTTGTCACTAATGTATAGAAATACAATTGATTTTGGATCCAGTAAACTTGCTAAATTTATTCCATCCATGTAGTCATATCATTTGTGAATAATGAGTTTTGTTTCTTCCTTTGCAAACCTTTGACTTTATTGTTCTACTTACGGCTTTGAGTGCAGTGTTAAAGAGAAGCAATGTCCTTCATTCTTGACTTTTCTGGATTCTAAACAGAAAGCTCTTTCACCTTTCACCATTCAATATGATATTTGGTGCAGGTTTCCTGTAGTTAATTAGTGTTACCAGATTAAGAAAGTTTTCTTCTACTCCTAATTTTTTCATAGGTGGATACTGAATTTTATCAGGTTTTTCTGCATCCATCAAGTTGATTATATGATTGTTTTGCTTTAATCTGCTAATGTAGTGAATTGCATTGGTTGAATCTTCTATTGTTAAACTAACCTTAGAACAATGGTTCTCATCTTCACAGAATCACACAAAAATCTTTTTAGGCTCAGCACCTATGGCTCAACAGGCTAAGGCACCAGCCACGTACACCTGAGCTGGTGGGTTCTAATCCAGCCGGGGCCCGCCAAACAACAATGACGGCTGCAACCAAAAAATGGCCAGGCATTGTGGCCGGTACCTGCAGTCCCGGCTACTTGGGAGGCAGAGGCAGGAGCCTCGCTTGAGCCCAGGAATTGGAGGTTGCTATGAGCTGTGATGCTACAGCACTCTATCCAGGGTGACAGCTTGAGACTCTGTCTCAAAAAAAAAAAAGTAAAAGTCTATGAACATTGCACTCTGGGAGACTGAGGTGGGTGGATTGCTTGAGCTCAGGAATTCAAGACTAGCATTTCTATAAATAGCCCGGTGTTGTGGAGGGCACCTGTAGTCCCAGCTACTTGGGAGGTTGAGGCAAGAGAATCGCTTAAGCCCAAGAATTTGAGATTGCTGTGAGCTATGACGCCCCGGCACTCTACCGAGGGTGCCAAAATAAGACTCTTGTCTTAAACAAAAAAGTCTGTGAACGTAGAAAAGTGAAGAGACTAATATTATAAAAATGTGTCTCTTTTTTCTTTTTTTTTTTGGTATTAAAATAAAAGAAATAAAATAATACAGATTATATTGACGTCCCCATTCTTCCTCTTTTCAGTTTCATTCCCCTCTCTTCTTCTCTGGGGAGCTTCCCCATCCTTGTCATTTGTATATTTCTTTATTTTGTTTTTAAGCTTAATTACTTTAAAAAAGTAGGTAGTACATGTACATGGTACAAAATTTAAAAGGAACAAAAGTTAAATCCTACTTTTGCTTCCATTTCTCTCCCTAGAGACAGTCATCACTGATTTTGTGTGTCCTTTTAGAGATACCTGACATCTGTCCAGATGGAGATGTGTTCTTAGTCTCTCCTCTAACCCCCAACCAGTACCATCCTCTATAGGCTGTTTTCCACTCAACCTTGTCCATTTAACAATACATGGACATCATTCCATTATCCAGTCCTGTGACACATAACAACATTTCAGTTAACAGACCACATATATAATGGTAGTGCTCTAAGATTGATTACAGTACTTTTTATTTTTACTGTAGCTTTTCTCTGTTTAGATACACAAACATTTACCACTGTGATACAGTTTCCTGCAGCATTCAATACAGTAACACACTGCACAGGTTTGTAGCCAGAAGGATAGGCTACACCATACAGCCTAGGTGTGTGGCAGGCTATACCGTCTAGGTTTGTGTGCGTACACGCCATGATGTTCACACAACAACAAAATCACCTGGCAATTCATTCCTCAGCTCCTATCCCTGTCTTTAAGCAATGCACGATTGTAGTTCAACCCTGAATTGTGTTCATAATTGATGTATTTTGTTCTTTTAGCTAGTCTTCTGTTGGTAGATGTGAATTCAGTTTGTTTTCTACTCCTGCTATTACAGACACTGCTACAATGAAAATAATCTTCTGTTTTATCTTTGGGAACATGTGAAGTGGAATTGCTAGTATAAAATCTTCATAGATAATGCCAAATGGTCTCCACAAGTGTTACTAATTTTTATTCCTACCAGGAATCTATTAAAAAGCACCAGTTTTGGGCAGCACCTGTGGCTCAAAGGATTGGGGCGCCAGCCCCATATGCTGGAGGTGGCGGGTTCGAACCCAGCCCCGGCCAAAAACTGCAGGAAAAAAAAAAAAAAGCACCAGTTTTCCCCCATACTTTTTACAATACAGTATTTTCAAATATTTTGCTCCTTATTTAAAAAAGTGGCAGCACCTGTGGCTCAGTGTCGAGGGTGCCTGGCCCATATACTGTGGGTGGTGGGTTCGAACCTGGCCTTGGCCAAACTGCCACAAAAAATAGCCAGATGTTGCGGCAGGCACCTGCAGTCCCAGCTACTCGGGAGGCTGACGCAAGACAATTGCCTAAGCCCAAGAGCTGGAGGTTGCTGTGAGCTATGATGCCACGGCACTCTACCAAGGGCGACAAACTGAGACTCTGTTTCTTAAAAAAAAAAAAAAGATAAAACAGTATACAAAGTTAAAAAAGTATATTTTATTGTAGTTTTAGTGCATCTTTAAGAGTGAGGCTAAACATCTCTTTATGTTTATAAAGGCTCATCATCTTTGTGTAGTCTGTCATCTTGTGCCCATATTTCTGTAGGGTTCTGTAATTCTTACTGATTTATGAAAGCTTAATGAATGTAAGGAAATTAGCTCTTTGCCTATGATATGTATTGAAAATATATTTTCTCAGTGACTTGCCTTTCTTATGATTGTGTTTTTTACCTTACTGAATTTATCTATTTTTCTGAAGCCTTTTCTTTAAATATTTTATTTCATAGCCCCTAGGTTTTGTGTCATGCTTCAAAAGGCCTTCTCCACTCGAAGGTTTGAAAAACCATTTCTTGAGGCTGAGCATGGTAGCTCACACCTGTAATCCTAGCACTCTAAGAGGCCGAGATGGGTGGATTGTCTGAGCTCACAGATTCGAGACAAACCTGAGCCAAGAGTAAGACACCATCTCTAAAAATAGCCAGGCATTGTGGCAGGCACCCGTAGTCCCAGCTACTTAGGAGGCTGAGTCAAGAGAATTGCTTGAGCCCAAGAATTTGAGGTTGTTGTGATCTATGATGCCACAGAACTCTACTGAGGGTGACAAAGTGAGACTCTGTCTCAAAAAAATAAATAAATAAAAAGCCATTTCTCATTTTGTCTTGTACTTTCTTCTCTTTTTCTTTTTGTTTTGAAACAGAGTTTCATTTTGTTGCCCTCATAGCTCCCAGCAACCCCAAACTCTTGGGCTCCAGTGATCCTCTTGCCTCAGCCTCCCAAGTAGCTGGGACTATAGGTGCCTACCACAACACCCGCCTATTTTTTAGAAACTGGGTCTCGCTCTGGCTCAAGCTGGTCTTGAACTCCTGAATTCAAACAGTCCACCCGCCTCAGCCTTCCAGAGTAGTAGGATTACCCGTGCGAACCACCACACCTGTCCACCCCCTTTTTCTTTTGTCCTATACTTTAATTTTTAGAAAAATAATGTAGTTATTTTTGGTCCCTCTAGAATTTACTTTCATATAAGAAATGAGGTGAGGTATTTTTTCCCCACATGGCTCCTCAGTTGTCCTTTAAGATTTATTTAATAATCTGTCTTTTCCCTGGGGAGTTTAAAGTAAGAAACAGTATTGAAAATGAGAAAAGAAAAACAACAAATTACACATTTTTTTTTATAAAGAAAGTCTTTTATTTTATTTGTTTATTTTTTTTGCAGTTTTTGGCCAGGGCTAGTTTTGAACCTGCCACCTCTGGTATATGGGGCCAGCGTCCTCCTCCTTTGAGCCACAGGCACAGCCCAAATTACACATTTTTAAAAGCTGGTAGTCACAAATATCACTTAATCAAGAAAAATAACACAACATTTTTAATTAACTGCCTGATGCTCCCCTAAAATGCATTTTACTGCAGAGAGCGTACTACCACCACTGAAAGTGTATTTTATAGTAAATATCCGGTAAAATTCACTTTCTTAGCTCTGTGAGTTTAGACAAATACATGGAGCTCTGTAACCACCACATTCAAAATAGAGAACCGTCCCGTTACCTCATAGAATCTCGTGCTGCAGCTTAGCAGGCAAACCTTCCACTCACCTCAGCCTCCGCACCCACCCAGTAGAGCGATAATGAGTCCTCTATTGGGTGATTCTGATTTGAATCAAGCACTACTGTTGCCGAGAATATTGCTTCTGAACTGGCAGGAACTTGGCCTGTGCCCTGGAATAGAGTCTGAGAGCAAGTCAGAGGCCTCAGACAGGTAATAATAGCAGCTAACATGCTTGCTACACAACACGTACTGCCCCCACCACATTTAAGGGTTATCTCACTCTTCACAACAATTTCACAAGTTAATCTATCATCCCCATTTTACAGATGAGGAGACTGAGGCTAGAAATTAAGTACTTAGTTCAAAATCACATGGCTAGTAAATGGTGGCACCAAGATTTGGACCCACGCCAGCTAATTGCAGTGTCCATGCTTCTTACCCTCCACTAAATTACCTTCCATCAAAAAAAAGAGCTGTATGTGCCTCAACCCTCCACAGCCTGGCATTGTGACAGTTACCCATGTTGGCTTTCACGTCCTCAGAAGCTTCTCCAAATGCAGCTTCTTGCTTGGGAAATAGATGTTCCTGAAACAAGGATGATTCAGGAGGGGCTAAAAATGCAGATTGAGCCCAGCTACTGGGATGAGCAGGGTAGGGGCTTGGGCTGGGGCAGGGGTATTGGGAGACCTCTGCCTGCTTCTGTCTGCTGACACCACCTTTCCTCCCTCTCCACTGGACAGAGCCTCCTCTGTTTCTCTCCATCTGATCTCCTGCTTCCTCCTCTGGCTTTGGAGTACCTGGCTCCTCTGACCACCTCTCCCTAAGCCCCCACCTCCTCTCTCTCACTTCAGCTTGGTAAGAGGAACAGGGATTCTGGGGTCTGGGCAAGGGGGAATATGTCCTGGTTCTGGTGAGTGGGCCCTGTGAGGGATGGGTCCCACAACCCCCCTTGCCCCTGAAGGAAGCCTGTACGAGGTTTTAGAAACATCCCTGAAAAGGCAAACTACCCAGGGTTCTCAGAGAGGCACTACTACCACTCCCTAGCTGGGCATTTGGAAATGGCAAATACTTTTTTAAAAATGTAATTGAATTATAGTAACCCCTAAGAATATTGCACAATTATAAGCTTCGTTTTCACAAGGTGAATATTATAAGCTTCGTTTTCACAAGGTGAATACATGCATATAACTAGTATCAGATCAAGAAATAGAACATTCCCAGAAGTTCCTCTTCAGGGCCTCTTCTAGTCACCGCCCCTGGCTGGAGGTGGGGACACTTCTTTTTGTCACAATAACTTGAGAGTTCCACTGGCATTTAGTTAGTGGGTCTGGGGATGCTACCTGTCCCGGAATGCATGGACTAGTTCTCTAGCACCAAGGTGTGTACTGCCCAGCCAGGTGCACTGTTGAGAAACACTGCCTGACAGGTGTGTGCAGTGATGGACTGCAGTGTGGCAAAGGCGGGGGTGGGGGGTCAGCTGTGTCTATGGGTCAGAGGAGAAGGGTTCTTCACCTCAATATGTCCACACTGTCACCACCCTCCAGGCCTCCGGAATGCCCCCCGCTGCTGGGCAGTGATCCAGCCCTTGCTATGTGCGGTGTACATGCCCAAGTGTGAGAATGACCGGGTAGAACTGCCCAGCCGCACTCTGTGCCAGGCCACCCGAGGCCCCTGTGCCATCGTGGAGAGGGAGCGAGGCTGGCCTGACTTCCTGCGCTGCACCCCCGACCACTTCCCTGAAGGCTGCCCGGTAAGTGCTTTGCGGACAAGGTCAAATCTTTCTAGACTGGACAGCCAGGTATAGGGGAGGGGCCAGCAGGGACCCCAGAGCCTTTTCTCCTGTGAGACTGCAAGAGTATAGCCATGGAGTCAACAAGCACAAACCCACTTGCCACTATACCACTCGAATCAAAGGGAATATGTTCCGCAAACATTTTTTTGAGCACCCACTCTATGGGGTGTTGGAGTGTTACAGGCATCACAGGTGACAGGAGCGAGTCCTTAGTGCATGTGTGGGGGAGTCAAGGCATGTATGTGTGAAACAGCTGGAGCCACCAAGATGGGAACAGGATGTAGTTCTGAGTGAGGGAAGAGACTGCAAATGATAATAACAATAGTAATAATACTATTTACCACATGCCAAATACCATTCTAAGCATTTTACATGTACTGATTCATTTAATCCTTAACCATACCATGAGGTAGGCACTACTGCCTTATTGATGGGGAAACTGGTACAGAGAGATCAAATAACTTGTCCAAGGCTACACTGCCATTGGGTGGCTGGGCTGGGACTTGAATCCTGGAAGTTTGCCTCCTCCCACCGAGCCATGCTACCAGGTTCCTTTCACCAGACCAGAGGCTCGCCCCTGAGCTGCCTTTGCACCATTCCTCCCCCTGCCCTTCCCGGTGCCAGAATGAGGTCCAGAACATCAAGTTCAATAGTTCGGGCCAGTGCGAAGCGCCCTTGGTTCGGACTGACAACCCCAAGAGCTGGTATGAGGACGTGGAGGGCTGCGGGATCCAGTGCCAGAACCCTCTCTTCACAGAGGCCGAGCACCAGGACATGCACAGCTACATCGCGGCCTTTGGGGCTGTCACGGGCCTGTGTACACTCTTCACCCTGGTCAGATGGGGGACAGGCCACACTTGGGAGGGGCAGGCGGTGGGTCTCCCCTAGCCTGGAAAGTGGGAAGGGGCCAGAAGGAGTGGAGTGGAAGAGGACTTGGTGGGGTCCCCAGGGCAAGTCATGATCAGAGAGGGTCCGGGCTCAGACGAAGATGTTTGCCTCAGTAGAACGACACCTCGCAGAACGGCCCCACTTCTCTCTTCCAGGCCACATTTGTGGCTGACTGGCGGAACTCCAATCGCTACCCTGCTGTTATTCTCTTCTACGTCAACGCGTGTTTCTTTGTGGGCAGCATCGGCTGGCTGGCCCAGTTCATGGATGGTGCCCGCCGGGAGATTGTCTGCCGTGCAGATGGCACCATGAGGCTTGGAGAGCCCACGTAGGTGTCTTGGGGACCCAGAGGTGAAGGTGTGGGGTAGAATGTGTGTTTACTACAAGAGGGGCAGCTTGCACTTGCAACTGAGATTTCAGGATAGGATCCAGCTCCGCCTGATCACACTCAAAGTCTCCAGTGTTGGACCTTGGTTTTGGTATCAGGACTTGATTGTTTGCAGCTGCTCAAAGAGGCAGCTTCTCGCGCAGTGATTCTCAACCTGTGGGTTGCGACCCACAGGAACTGTATTAAAGGGCCACGGCATTAGGAAGGTTGAGAACCACTGTTGTAGAGTCTGACCTTGGTTCTGTCTCCAAACCCTGACTCCTGGGAAACTCCAGACCTCCGCAACCCAGGGTCAGGGGACAGGGTGGAGATAGGAAGTAGAGGGAGGACAGAGTGACCTCCTTAAGTGCCACCCCACATGTCTGCGCAGCTCCAATGAGACCCTGTCCTGCGTCATCATCTTTGTCATCGTGTACTACGCCCTGATGGCTGGTGTGGTCTGGTTTGTGGTCCTCACCTATGCCTGGCACACCTCCTTCAAAGCCTTGGGCACCACCTACCAGCCTCTCTCAGGCAAGACGTCCTACTTCCATCTGCTCACATGGTCACTCCCCTTCGTCCTGACTGTGGCAATCCTTGCTGTGGCCCAGGTATAGTGACTTGTAAGGGGCTGGGGACCTGCAGAAGGTGGTTTTATGGGAGGTAGCTAGTGACTTGACTGTCCCTCCCATCCCTTCCTGCCACAGGTGGATGGGGACTCCGTGAGTGGCATCTGTTTCGTTGGCTACAAGAACTACCGATACCGTGCTGGCTTTGTGCTGGCCCCAATTGGCCTGGTGCTCATTGTGGGAGGCTACTTCCTCATCCGAGGTGAGTGAAGGCCAGGCCAGGACCAGTCAGGCAACAAAACGTGCTGAGCACCTGTTACATGTAAGTAGGAGCTGGGAGCTGCCAGCTCTGCTGCCCTGGTTCTGAGACCTCTGCCAGCTCAGGCAGAGCTTTGGTGCAAAGTAGAAGGTGCCCCTCTGGGCAGACATAGCACCATGAACACTTGGACAGCAACTTTTGTGGCCAGAAAAATCCACTCATTTCTCCAGAGCCTTGGCCCAGGCCGCGTGGCTTCTTGAGTGGAGCTTTGGCTAGGTTCTAGCGCCAGTCAGCCCTTGGCCAGGTGCTGTGTGATGAGCACCCTGAGAAACTTCGTGGACCAACTTGGGGCCTTTGGTCATATATGTGCCCATTGATTTTATATATACTGTCAATCTTTTGGAACTTGGTTTCCCTCTTCTTCCTGTCTCGAACACACATAAACACACAGTTTTCACAACATGCACAAAATCATTGGTCCCTGACCTCCCTGTTTCACTCTGCTATCCCGTGATAATTCTTGCTATTTAACTCATTGTTCTTAGGTTTTCTTTGTTAACTGCAGTTTCCTTACCCTGAACTGCAGCCTTCTGTCTGGCCCACCTCTTTCCCTTCTTTTTGGCAGTGTGTGGGCCTCTGATTTATGTTTTGTGTCTGTGCTGTCCTGTAGAGTAGCCATGAGCCACGTGTGTTGAAATGAGACCAAAGGGAGTGTATACTGCATTTCAAAAGCTTAGCATGAAAAACTAATACAAAATATCTCATTAATAATTTATTACATGGATTACATGTTGAAATGATTAGAGTTCAGATATTTTAGGTTTATGAAATATATTGAGATCTGTCCCACTTGTTTCTTTTTACTTTTTTAATGTGGCTACTAGATAATTTGAGATGATATTTCTATTGGACAGTGCTGTTCTTGAGTCTGTTTTACGCCTTTTCCATCAGAACAGCTTTGACCTGTCTGTCTTACTCAGAGGCAGCTGGGCCAGGACCGAGGCTTCCTCTGTCTTTTCCCAACTGTCTGTGTTGTGTCATAGTCGTCCCAGTCCATGGCAGATCTGCTACCAGCAGCTTTCTGTTTCTTCTGTGTCTCCAGTTCCCTAAGCTTTAAATCAATACAGGTGCAAACAGACTTGGGATTCCAGGGCTGTGGGACTCCCTCCCCACCTTCCAGCCTGCTCCCCTGCATACCCATCCCTCCCAGAAAAGTGACATCAAGCCCTCTAAAGTCTGAGGTCCCCCTTCTGTTCAGGAGTCATGACTCTATTCTCCATCAAGAGCAACCACCCCGGGCTGCTGAGTGAGAAGGCTGCCAGCAAGATCAATGAGACCATGTTGCGGCTGGGTGAGTGGCCCCGGGAAGCTAGTCAACATTGCCCCCTCCTTGAACTGTGGGGCCTGCAGGGTGCAGTAAGACACTGGAACTAGTTGGCAGCCATGGGGACACAGACACAAGACAAGGACTGTGTCTGTAAAAGGCCTTCTCAGGTGGAAGAATTCAAGTTCATGCTAAGACTGCTTCTCATGCCCATGGCCCTCCCACTTGGGCCCTCCTGCAGTGCACATCTTGCTTTATTTTGGAGAAAGCAGTTGTTGAACTGAGCCCAGCCTCAGTGGGACAGACAGCTCCTCCTGCTGCTGCTGCAGTACCTGGGGTTGGTAATATTCTGTCCTGCCCCTGTCCTCCACAGGCATTTTTGGCTTCCTGGCCTTTGGCTTTGTGCTCATTACCTTCAGCTGCCACTTCTACGACTTCTTCAACCAGGCTGAGTGGGAGCGCAGCTTCAGGGACTACGTGCTGTGAGTGAGGGGCTTGGAGGCAGCCATGGTGAGAACTGCTGCCAAGACTGCTGGGACAGCCCCTCTGTGGTCCCTGCCTCTGACAGCAGATTCACTAATGTCTGGATGCCAAGACATCAGTTGCTCTATACTTTGCCAAACATGGCAAACAACCTCCCAGACCCTGTTCAACTTTGCCCTTCCCTCTGCACCCATGTCTGGCTGGCTGGTGCGTTTGTCACTATTAGGAAACCAATTCATACACAATTATAAGAGGGATTTTACCTAACAAATGGAAGCAGGGTAACCTGGTTCTTTGTACCCTTGATGATTCCCCACGAATAAAAAAAAAAAAAAACAGGCGGTGCCCAGAGCTCAGTGGGTAGGGTACTGGCCGCATACACCGAGGCTGGCAGGTACAAATCCAGCCCGAGCCTGCTAAAACAACAATGACAGCTGCAACAACAACAACAAAAAATAGTCAGGCGTTGTGTCAGGCACCTGCAGTCGCAGCTGCTGCTTGGGAGGCTGAGGCAAGAGAATCACTTAAGCCCAAGAGTTCGAGGTTGCCGTGAGCTGTGACACCATGGCACTCTACCCAGGGTGACAGCTTGAGACTCTGTCTCAAATAAATAAGCGGTTTCCTGTTTGGGCTCTGTCTAATTCTGTGGACTCTCCTACAGAGCTTATTGTAGATCCCTGTACAGGAGTTGTTACCTGTCTACAATAGGTTAACAACCTGTTAACGTTTGCTAGTCTTGCCTGTGCTTTTTTGTGTCATAAGGAGGATGAATCGGAGGGAATTAGGCATCTCAGCCGCAAAAAGTGCATTGCCTGGGACAGCAGCTCAGATGCCCATTAAAATGGACACTACTAGTTCATACCCTGACTGCTTCAGGCTCCTTCTTAAAGGTTCCAGCTGCCAGCACCTGAGTCTTCTGCACCAGAGATTTGATTTAATTATCTAGAGGCTCAGACATCAGTAGTTATTATTAAAAGCTCCCCAGAGGATTTTGACTAGCACCCAGGACTGAGAATCAGTGCTATGGGGCTTAGCTCTTTCTAAAGTCTTTGGACTGATCGTCTAGGTACCTACCCAGTGAGCTCAAAGAGCCTCACTGTTTACCATTCTTCACCACAGATGCCAGGCCAATGTGACCATTGGGCTGCCCACCAAGAAGCCCATTCCTGACTGTGAGATCAAGAATCGTCCAAGCCTCCTGGTGGAGAAGATCAACCTGTTTGCCATGTTTGGGACCGGCATAGCCATGAGCACCTGGGTCTGGACCAAGGCCACACTGCTCATCTGGAGGCGTACCTGGTGCAGGTGAGTCAGCAGCCAGCAGTCCTGCCTCTCTACCATCTTACTCTCAGACTGGGGTCCCCATCTTTATAGGCTTTGCTGAGTCCTTCTTCCAGCACAGTGGCTCACCACTGCCCCCTGGTGGCTCCCTTGTCCTTGGGAGGCCTGATGCCTGGGCCTGTGGCCAAGTGCAGAGCCTGCTGCCATCCTCTTCTAAGAGAAGTGATTTGAGAGCTCTGCATGCAGGAACCCTGCACTCCAGGCCCAGTTCTTTGCAAAGAAACCCTCTACTGCTCTGAGTCCTTGAGGGACTTCAGGCCCTTGGACGCCTCCTTCCCTGGGGGAGTGGAATGCTGGCCCTTCCCAAGACTTGATGGGAAGCAGCTGCTCCTCCACACCCTGTCCCCACCCTTTATGCTCTCAGGTTGACTGGGCAAAGTGATGATGAGCCCAAACGGATCAAGAAGAGCAAGATGATCGCCAAGGCCTTCTCCAAGCGGCGTGAGCTACTGCAGAACCCGGGCCAGGAGCTGTCCTTCAGCATGCACACCGTCTCACACGACGGGCCCGTGGGTGAGCGTGAGCTCCTTCCCTCCATCTGAGCTGCCAGCCGCAGCGCCTGTCCCCCTCCTTCCCATGCTGGCGGGGGCTCCTACATTGTTTGAAGAGGCAGGCGCTTCTTTCTCGTTCCCTCCTCTCACTGACACGCTCATTCTTCTCCAGGCCCTTCCCGGCCCCTCCTGTGGGGATTCTCTTTTCTCTAGTTTTTGGCCCTGTCTTCTGGCTGGTGCTTTAGTTCCAAGAAGACTCACCTCCCTCTCCCTTTCTCCAGTTGCTCTTCCTGGGCAAGAGTAAGTCAGGGTTTCAAGAACTGGATTTCTGTCATCTAGTTGGTCCTTTGGGAACCTGAGGCCCCTCTCTTCAGATTCTGAGTGGGTAGAGATCACTGTTATAAGATGAGCTGCTTTTTTGTTTTTGTTTTTGTTTTTGAGGCGGAGTCTCACTGGGTCACCCTTGGTAGAGTGCCGTGGCATCTTAGCTCACAGTGACCTCAGACTCTCGGGTTCAAGTGATTCTTTTGCCTCAGCCTCTCAGGTAGCTGGGACTACAGGCACTCGCCATAGTGCCTGGCTATACAGGATGAGCTTTTTCTGGTGGAGCAGGAAGGATTGGCTGGAGGAAGATAAATAGCGCTGAATAAGGGAAGTCACTGCCAGGACTGGGGAGTCACTGCTCCTTCTTTTCTTCTATTCCTATAGCGGGTTTGGCCTTTGACCTCAATGAGCCCTCAGCCGATGTCTCTTCTGCCTGGGCCCAGCATGTCACCAAGATGGTGGCTCGGAGAGGAGCCATACTGCCCCAGGATGTTTCTGTCACCCCGGTGGCAACCCCAGGTACGAGCGAGCGTTCAGGCTTCTGAGGAATGTAGAGGGCACAGGGGGATTTCTGGACCTGGACACAGGGACTGCCAGAAAGGTAGGAGGAAAGAAAGGCCTTGACATATCTGAAGGGTGAGGCTGGGGTGCTGAAAGTCTAGAGGTGTGGGTCCCAGAGCTGAAGGACCAAGGGTCCAGGGAGAGCAAATGTGTTGTGGACAGAGCCAGGGCCTCAGACTCGTTTATCTCTCTCCTGTCAGTGCCCCCGGAGGAACATGCCAACCTGTGGCTGGTAGAAGCAGAGATCTCCCCAGAGCTGCAGAAGCGCCTGGGCCGGAAGAAGAAGAAGAGGAAGAGGAAGAAGGAGGTGTGCCCCTTGGGGCCACCCCCAGAGCTTCACCACACTGCCCCTGCCTCTAGTGCTGTTCCTCGACTGCCTCAGCTGCCCCGGCAGAAATGCCTGGTGGCTGCGGGCACCTGGGGAGCCAGTGAGCCCTGCCGACAGGGAGCCTGGGCTCTGGTCTCCAACCCATTCTGCCCAGAGCCCAGTCCCCTCCAGGATCCATTCCTGCCCAGCGCGCCCGCCCCCACGGCCTGGGCTCATGGCCACCGGCAAGGTCTGGGGCCCATTCACTCCCGCACCAACCTGATGGAGGCAGAACTCATGGATGCAGACTCGGACTTCTGAGCCTGTAACTGGAAAGATGGGAAGAAATATGTCCCGAGGCTCTTCCTCTTCCATGAGAGTGCTTCCCTAGGATCTTGTCTTCCAGAGAACCTATGGGCCAGGTGCCCTGCCAAGACAGTTCTGTATGTCTGGCTCAAGGCAGCAGGACTGTAGGAAAGAGCCTAACATCTCCATGGGCTCAGGGCCCTTGTTACTTCCCTACCAACTGAAGTCTGACTGGCAGCATCAGTCTCCAACAGGGTCACAGGGCACACAGAGCTTGTGGTGTGGCAGTAATGGCAGAAGCAGGGGTGACACTACCTGGAGTGTGCTGTGATACCCAGGGAGGCAGCCAAGCCTGTGTCTGTCAAATGAGCGCTGACTGCCCATTTCTGGGTGGATGAGTGCCCTACCTTGGCGCTCTCAGACCAAAAGTGTTTATTATATCATTAGTTCTTTGCCTAAGCAGGGACAGGGCTCTGATTTCCTCTTCTAGGTGGTTGTGGGGCTGGGAGGGGCCAGAACCTCTCCTGACAGGTGGCCCTACTCCAAACCCATTCTCAGTTCTTGTCCTTCCCCTCTCCTGTTTCAGTTCAGCCAGGCCAACCTCTTTCTGTTCATTGATTAGGACCCAGAACGGCAGCACACAGGCTCACAACCCCACCCTACCCTCACTGTGTGCTCAGCACCGTCTCCAAGGGAGAGAGTGGTTCAACTCTAGCACCTTGGCCTGGAGTGGGACAGAAGCAGTGAATGGCGGGGCCTCAGACAGACACATTATCTCCTCCTCATACCCATTTGGTGGGGGTGGGTCCTCTTGACTTGAGAGGCTACCCTGGGAGCTGCTGTAGCTTCAGCTAGGCAGGAAAGCTTCCTTCAACCTCCATACATGTCCCCACAGCCCCACTTTCAAGAACCTGATAGCAGCAGGTTGTAGAAGCTGGCTGGGTTCCATGCTGGGGGATAGAGATGGGGAGAAGAAATATAAACAGTAAATAAAAGGGTTTTGTATAAACTTTTGGTGTTTTTTTTTTTCTATAGGCCCCAATCCTGGCCTATTTACCTGGTCCTGATCTCTTGTCTTCCATGTCCTCCTAAAGGCTATTCTAAAAGGTCAAGAGCTTAGTGCTAATGAGGTCACCACTAGCAGTCATACTTGAGGCTAATGTCAGCTGTGTGTGCTGGCTATCCTCCTCCTCCAGTTGGCTATACATGGACAAAAGCTCTTCTGTAGCCACAGCTGCCTCACCCAGTGCTGATCACAGATGAGTGAGCACAAGCTCCCAGCTTGGCCCTACAGTGATGATGAGAAACAAGCTTCTCCCTGGTGGTGATCACATATATGTGTGTAGGGCTCCTCCTGACAATACTGGGCCCCATATCTGGAGGCCTGTTGCCTGGCCTGGGGCTGGTCTACAGTGTCCTCCCCTGGCCAAAGGAATTTAGGCTTTGTGCAGAGAAGCCTGTTAGCCCTACTTTCTCCAAACAGCATTCAGCAGAGGCTGGGAACTAGATCCCACAGACTCAGATGTGGAAGGAGACCCATGAAGCAAGTGGTGCCCACAGACTTGGAGGGTATGTTTAGGACAGTACCCTTTCCTACTGCTGCTCGGGTAATGGGACACAGCATTGTGACCAGAGCCAGCCTCCAGGAGAAGTAAAAGGAATCTACTAACATACTACAGGCTCAGTGCCTGTGGTTCAAGCAGCTAAGGCGCCAGCCACATACACCTGAGCTGGTGGGTTTGAATCCAGCCTGGGCCCGCCAAACAACAATGATGGCTGCAACCAAAAAATAGCCGGGCGTTGTGGCAGGCACCTGTAGTCCCAGCTACTTGGGAGGCGGAGGCAGGTGACTCGCTTGAGCCCAGGAATTGGAGGTTGCTGTGAGCTGTGATGCCAC
>CAUYRH010160588.1:0-10841 GCA_963574655.1 Perodicticus potto
AATTCCTTGGCTTAAGCGAGTCTCCTGCCTCTGCCTCCCAAGTAGCTGGGACTACAGGTGCCTGCCACAACGCCCGGCCATTTTTTGGTTGCAGCCGTCATTGTTGTTTGGCGGGCCCAGGCTGGATTCGAACCTGCCAGCCCAGATGTACGTGGCTGGCACCTTAGCCCATTGAGCTACAGGCGCCGAGCCACACTGTACAGTTTTTAAACACCACCTCTCATTCCTAAAAGCAACCTGAGAACAATGAGTACTCTAATGGTAAAACAATGTTAAAACCTGAAAATAAAGTAGGAGAAGCCAAGCTTTTCCTTTCCTTGTTTTAAATGAGAGGTGCCACTGGATAGGTTTAGGTTTAGAACCTTTTCTAAAAGCATTTCATTTCTGCCAGCATTTTAATATTGAATTTAAATGTGTTTGCTGTCCATGAACATACCATGTCAGAATAAAAACTGTCCAAAGATTCCTTACTAAAAAGAATTTTACTTTCTCTGAATAGGAACTTTTAAGTTTCTGCAATTTTAAAAACAGTGGGATCCTAGTCAGATGGGTCTCTCTCCACCCTTTTTTTTTTTTTTTACAGTTTTTGGCCACGGCTGGTTTTGAACCGACCACCTCCAGCATATGGGCCCTACTCCTTTGAGCTACAGGCGCCGCCTACCTTTTTTTTTTATTTCTTTATATTTCAGATTAATATGAGGTACAAATGTTTAGGTGACATTGTTTCTGGTTCTAACTTAAAGTTCAAGTTACAGTTGAATCCTTCACCCAGGGGGCCCACGGAACTCCCTCACTGTGCACATTAGGTGAGAACCCTCCAATCTCTCTCCCTCCTCCCCTCCCTTGCCCTTCTTCCCTCCCCCTCTCCTCTCCCTCCTCTCTCCTCCTCCTTGCTAGACTATACTTGTGGCTTTTCTTTCCTCCTGGTGTGTTAAGTTGTTTATATATTGGCTTCATATTAGTATTGAGTACACTGGATTTTTTTTTTTTTTTTTTTTTTTTGTAGAGACAGAGTCTCACTTTATCGCCCTCAGTAGAATGCCATGGCGTCACACAGCTCAAAGCAACCTCCAGCTCCTGGGCTCAAGCGATTCTCTTGCCTCAGCCTCCCAAGTAGCTGGGACTACAGGCACCCACCACAACGCCCAGCTATTTTTCTGTTTTGCAATTCTGCCAAGGCCAGGTTTGAACCCGCCACCTTTGGTATATGGGGTCGGCACCCTACTCGATGAGCCACAGGCGCCGCCCACACTTCCGTTCTTGGGACACTTTACTAAGAAGAATGTGTTTCAACTCCATCCAGGTAAACATAAAAGATGTAAAGTCTCCTCCATCTTTTCTTATGGCTGAATAGTACCTCATGGTATACGTACACCACAGTTTGTTCATCCATTCAGGGGTTGGTTCCAGCTGAACTTTAGTGCCCTAGAAAGCAGGTAAACGCCTTCCCCAGCCTTTACTAGGATGAGTGCTGAGACACTAACTTTGTATTTACCTCTCTCTTGACTTTAAAGTTTTTGATCTTTTATACCAATTACCTCCAATGCTGGTCTTTACAACTTCTATTTGTAGAAGGGATGAC
This sequence comes from Perodicticus potto, assembly GCA_963574655.1. NCBI lineage: Eukaryota > Metazoa > Chordata > Mammalia > Primates > Lorisidae > Perodicticus > Perodicticus potto. The sequence goes on from CAUYRH010160588.1 coordinate 1,583, forward strand.
TTGGAAGGAATCAGGGGACACTTGGCATTTGGGTGAAAAAAAGTTGAAGAAAAAGACCACACTCTGCCCTGAGAACCTTTGGAGCTGTGGGCTGAAATGTTCACAAAGTGGGGAGACGCAAAGTGGGGAAATCACCCCTCTCGGTAAAGTTTACAGAAATCACAAACTGCTGAAAGTAACTGCATTTCTTTTGGAAAATGTTAGGAGTCAGGTCTGCATATGGGTGAACACAGGGCCAAGACCAAATTGGCCCACGTGACGGTGACAAGATGAGCCAACACGGGCAGGGAGACATCTGGATCACTTATGGTAGATTTCAACAGACGTGGCAGCAGGACACATAATCTATAAAGAGAACTGTTTTTAATACAGTGCACTTATTGCAGTGGAAAACATTCAGCACAGTTTGAGGCAAAAAAAGAATCCAAAAATATGAGAATTTATTTTGAATCCAAGAATAAATGAACACTAAAAACTTAAAGTTTCTTTTAAAGGGAAAGGATATTCATTTCTGTCAAACATTTCCAGTGATTTGGACTCAAAGGTTCTAGTTTTTGACCCCATCAGTCTCTTCTTCAAAGTACACGATGAGAGGCTGGTATAGAGCACACTTGACCACATCCACTTCTCCGCCCCCGTTCTTCCCCCGCTGGAAGTGAACGCCAATAAAATCCTCCACCGCTTCTTCATCCAGATGAATGTCTTCCATCCCAGTCAGAAGCACTGTCCTCTTAGACAGTCCTGAAAATACCTACGCAGAAAAAAAAGATTCTAAATAGAAAAATGTCTAAGAGGTGGGAATTACAAAGCTTCATATTCATAAGCTCTGCTTAAAGTTTTGGACTTTGTCTTAGGAGAGGCAGGAACCTTAGAAAGATTTTTTTCTAGCAAGAGACTGTCAGAGTCAGAACTGAATCTCAGAAAGATGACTCCAGAGGCATTATGGTGAGTAGGGAAAAGGAGGGCAGCTCTAGGGACAGAAGGCGCAGTTACAGAGGTCATCACAAGATTTAGTGACCAAAATGAAGAGTTAAATGTGAGTTCTTGCTGTCAGGTTGGTGGACGAGGCAGATGGTGGGCCTTTTGATACCCAAGAAAGAATAGGAAAGGGAGCAGGTGTGGGGTAAAAATAACGAATTCAGAGAAAATGAACAGGAATTATTTCTCATGTCCAATGTCAGGAGACACAGGAGAGAAAGGTACAAAAATAAAAACTGTACCAATATCTAACTGATTTCAGTGTACAAAATTTAAAAAACCTGATTTCTGTGTACAAAAATAAAAACTGTACTTATATCTAACTGATTTCAGTATAAAAAATTGCATAATAAATTAAATAACACACAGCTTTGTGTTAAAATTCTCATAAAAAAAAGTTCATTCTGGGGTGGCGCCTGTGGCTCATTGAGTAGGGCGCTGGCCCAATATCCTGAAGGTGGTGGGTTCAAACCCAGCCTCAGCCGGACTGCAAAACAGAAAACTAGCCAGGTGTTGTGGCGGGTGCCTGTAGTCCCAGCTACTCAGGAGGCTGAGGCAAGAGAATCGCCCAAGCCCAGGAGTTGGAGGTTGCTGTGAGCTGTGTGATGCCACAGCACTCCACCCCACCAAGGGTGATAAAGTGAGACTCTGTCTCTACAAAAAAAAAAAAAAAAAAAGTTCATTCTGTACCATGCAAAAATGAAATGAAGAAACTATTTTGATATTCCTCCTTATTTTGATAAGATTTCAATAGTAGAAGACTCACAACTTCTGCTTTATTTTCTGTGGGATGGAGTTGACAGTGAGTTTCTAAAATAAAAAAGATGACTTTACCTGATACTTTTTCAAGTGTCTTTCTACATATGGAGAAACCATAACTCTATGGCACCTGCGATTTATATAAAAAGGATAGTCTCTCCTTTTCAAAATCTTGTCAGCAACTAAAAGGAAAGCAAAAAGAAAATACTTTGCATTCTCTATTTCATAGACATTTTAAACTAAAGTTAAAACTTCCTTCTATCAGAATATTACAGTAAACAGTGAATTGAAAAATTAAATTTTAAGAACGTCTATAGTCCATTTTGAAGACTTCACAGTACATAAATTTAAAAACTACAAGCTCAAACAATAATGAGATTTAAATAATTCTTTCTGTCTCAAATTATTCATGCAGTCAATCAATGAACAAAGGGCTGCAATGTCCTCAGACAAACTCACCCTGGGCTCCATAAAATACAGTAGTCAGCTGCAGAAAGAAACCCCCTCTGGGATGTTTCCCAGCTTCTCAAAAACGATGATTAGAATACTATATACAGATTTTTAAATATATTTATAATTTATAATGTATGTATATATACATATCCACACAAACACACACACGTATATATAGCGAATTACTTAGTAGTGCTAAAACTAATATATGATATTCAGTAAATTCACGTAATGATTCTAACCAAAGGGTGGGAAGGGCATAAAGGGTTGAATGTCGTCTAGAAAAAGCTAAATAAAAATCCAACAATTTTCTCCAACAGAAAGAATAGTCTGATTTTCTTTTTTAGCAGCATTTTTTCTCCTAGAGTAGAGAAAAGTAGCGTGTCTAGATTGCATAAAGTTTAACAGAAGCAGTTTTTTGTTTTTTTGTTTTTTGAGACAGAATCTCACGCTGTTGTCCAGATTAGAGTGCTATGGCCTCAGCCTAAGCTCATAGCAACCTCAAACTCCTGGGCTTAAGCAATCCTCCTGCCTCAACTTCCCCAGTAGCAGGGACTACTGGTGCCCGCCACGATGCCTGGCTACTTTTCCTATTTAACATAGAGACGGGGGTCTCACTCCTGCTTAGGATGGTCTCGAACTCCTAACCTCAAGTAATCCTCCCACCTCAGCCTCCCAGAGTGCTAGGATGACAGGTGTGAGCAACCACTCCTGGCCAAAGCAGTTCTTGAGAATACCCAACTGCCTTTTTTATCCAACTCCTCTCACTAATCCACTTGAGATCAGCAATATAGTACAATGATTAAGAGCACAGGCCCTTGCTGGTGAGGATATGAAGAAATTGGAGCCCTGGTGCATTGCTGGTAGAAATGGAAAACAGTGCAGCCACGGTGGAAACCAATATGGTGGTTCCTCAGAATATTAAAAACAGAACTGCCATAAGATCCAAGAATTCATCTTCAGGTGAGTATATACCTGGTTATATACCCAAAAGAACTGAAGGCAGGGACTCAAACACTCAAACGCACACTTGCACGCCAGTGTTCACAGCAGCATTTTTCACAATAGCCAAATACTGGGAGCAAGGCAAATGTCAGACATGAATAAATAAACAAAATGTGAAGATATATATAAAATATACAGAAAGGGATATTATCTAGCCTTAAAAAGGAATGACATTCTGATATATACTATAACATGAATGAACCTTGAAAACACTATGCCAAGTGAAATAAGCCAGACACAAAAAGGGCAAATATTATACAACTCCACTTACGTGAAGTACCTAGAATAGGCTAATTCTAGAGACAGAAGGTAGAATGGTGGTTACCAGAAGCTGGGGGAAGAGGTGACGGAGAATTGCTGCTTAATGGGTCCAGAGTTTCACTTTGGGATGACAAAAATGTTCTGGAGATGGGTAGTCGTGATGGCTGTAAATGCACTTAGTACTACTGAGTTATAAAACGGTCAATTTTACATTATGTATAATTTTATCATAGTTAAAAAAAAAAAAAAGAGTGCAGCCCTGAGTGAAACAGACTTGCTTCAGCCCTGGCTCTGCTCCTCATTCTATGTGGATATATGCTTTTTGACTTCCTGAAGCTTTGGTTTCTTTTTCTGCAAAAAGAGCATTAATGACAGCACCTACTTCATAGGTTGTTTTTGAGGGGACCTGGAGGGAAAAAAGGAAGTTAGTGGGGGGAAAGAAAAAACAAGAGACCTAAAGGAAGTTGGGAGGGGGCCCTCAAACTCACCTGAAACCACACGGAATCTTGGGACCCAGCCAAGAAGACTGGCTGGTGACGAGCTATACAAACAAAGGAAGCGGGGAAGGTGAAACATGCCCCCGCCACTGGCTGGAGGAGACCAGAGTTCCTAGGTAAAAGGGACAAAAAATTGCTGCAAAGAGAGAGGGGACCAATCAAGGGATAGGACAAAAATGGCATAAGCTAATGGGAGAGACCCTTAACATTGTGATTAGTCAGTAAGACAGTTTATGAAATATCTAAAATATTTATCTTCAGACTACCTCTCCATTTTTTCAGAAGTTGCCTATTATAGTCTTCAAAACTACTTATTTTCCCTTCTGGCTGGACAAAACTACTGGGAGGATATCCCCAGATAGGACAAGAGGCTGGGTTCTCAAGTTATTATTATCTCTCACTATAGTTTTAAATTGCAGCCTAGTTTATAAGTAACTCTCTCGTGGAGTTGGTTTTTTGTTTTTGTTTTTGTTTTTTTCAAACAGAGTCTAACTCTGTTGCCCAGGGTAGAATGCTGTGGCATCAGCTCAGCTCACAACAACCTCAAACTCCCAGGTTCAAGAGATCCTCCTGGGGTGGCACCTGTGGCTCATCGAGTAGGGTGCCGGCCCCATATACCGAAGGTGGCGGGTTCAAACCGGGCCTCGGCAAACTGCAAAAATAGAAAAATAGTAGGGCGTTGTGGTGGAAGCCTGTAGTCCCAGCTACTTGGGAGGCTGAGGCAAGAGAATCGCCTAAGCCCAGGAGTTGGAGGTTGCTGTGAGCTGTGTGACGCCATAGCACTCCACTGAGGGTGATAAAGTGAGACTCTGTCTCTATAAAAAAAAAAAAAAATCCTCCTACCTCAGCCTCCAAAGCATTTGAGAGTACAGGTGCCCACCACAATGCCTGGCTAATTTTTTTACTTTTAGTACAGATGGGGTCTCGCTCTTGCTCAGGCTGGCCTCCAACTCCTGAGCTCAGGCAGTGATCCTGCCTTGGCCTCCCAGAGTGCTAGCATTACAAGTATGAGCCATCACACCCAGCCTCAGGGATTTTTTCCAAATATAAGAGATGGACCATCCAACAATAACTGATCATATGAATTTGAAAGATTAAAATCTGGATCCTTGACTATGGAAATTCCTGTCAAGTTATTGTCCACTTCTAAGACCATACATTAAGGCAGCCCTCAAGACCTCTTCCTTTTGTGGTTCTTTCTCAACACACCCCACTCGGATGCCCTAAACATCACCCAAAGGCCCAGGTCTAAAATGCATATTTGAGTGTGCCCAGAGAAAGGTCTGGAAAAATGCCCAACTAACCACCACTAACTACATGGCAAGAGAAAGGGAAACTTGAGGAAATGCCTCATTTTTCACTAAATTTATGTTCTTCTATATTATTTCAACTTTCTTTAAAAAGCATGTATTGCTGTGTTATGAAAAAATCTAATCAGTGTTTTTTCACAATACAGTTGAGTTTCTATTATATGCGTAAATGCAGGGAAAGAGCAAGAGATTTTTACATGGAAAATATTAACAAAAGCAACCACAGAATCTTGTATTTTCAATCATAGGAACGTCTACCACTTTAAGATGACTTAGTAAAAGTTCACCTCTACCTGAAAAAAAGAACAGACATCTGGCTGTTTTTTTCTTCACTTTCCTCATTAAGAAAATGAGTACATCACCTACCCTGGGAGTTGTGCAGAGGATCAGAGGAGATGAATATGTTGACACCTAGTCGAATGCCTGGCATGGGATTACAATACACCAAATTCACATACTATTATTTGTAGTAACGTTACCATTCTCAGTAGCATTCATGGAATTATTTTCTAGGCTCTACCATTTTATAGGTTTAAAAACAAACCCAATTATCATGCTAGTAAATTTCAAGTAAAAGAAGTAAAACAGAAATACTTTCAGAACTGGCAGAACACGATGAAATAGAATAGTATTTGTCAATTTTCTAAATGTGCGAGTACCTCCCATTTCTACAAAGGAGATGACGGCGCTGCCGGACGGCTTGTCATACTCCACCCATTCCACTTCTCCGCCTCCATTTCGGGACTTAGAAAAGCTCAGTTCTAGCTTGTCTCTCATCTGATCTTCAGGTAGCTCATCAGGAATTCCGGTAACGTTGATTTTCATTTTAGAAACTTCTACATGAACCTGAAAAATTGTTTCATATTCAGAAATATGTATGGTAAAATAGAAATCCCCATGATTAATAGAAATCCAAAAACCTTTAAGCACCATGTTACCTGGAATCTGACACCTGAGTTTAACGGCACTGGCTGGGCCATGACCGCCACATTTACATTGTCTATCTGTACACGATGTTTCCTCATTCTTATCACATTTTGGGCAACTGAAAAATAATTTGAGAAGAATTAATTTTTTTTTTTTAAAGACAAAGTCATACTCTGTCACCCTGGGGAGAGTGCTATGGCATCATACCTTACAGCAACCTCAAACCCCTAGGCTCAAGCCATCCTCTTATCTTGGCCTTCCAAGTAGCTGGGACTACAGGCACCCACCATCATGCCCAGCTAGTTTTTCAATTTTTAGTAGAGATGGGGTCTCACTTTTGCTCAGGCTGGTCTCAAACACCTAAACTCAAGCAATCCAGGTGCCTCAGCCTCCCAGAAAGCTAGGATTATAGGTGTGAGCCACCATGTCCAACAGAAGTATTAATTTCTAATATTTTAGGAAAATTGCTTTAAGAACAAATTATCCTGAATGTTTTTAATTTTCTTTAATATTAAGGGACTTAACTTTAAAAGTTTTCTTGGGATCACCAAGTAATAATTGGCTTGCCACCAAAGGAGGACATATTAATGTCAAAAAAAATTGGCATAATGCCAAGACAGGGAAGTAACCCACACGCCCATCAGCTCATGAATGGATTAACAAATTGTGATACATGTATACCATTGAATACTATTCAGCCATTAAAAAAAGATGAAGACTTTACATTTTTTAAGTTTACCTGGATAGAATTGAAACACATTCTTCTTAGTAAAGTATCTCAAGAATGAGGAATAAAAGTATCCCATGCACTCAGTATTATTATGAAACCAATATACAAATACTTACACACTCAAACGAATGATAAAACACAAATATAGTCTAGCAAGGGGAGGAGGGGAGGGGAGGAAAAGGTGAGAGAAAGGTGAAAGGCAACTGGTGGGAGGAGGGAGGGCATTTGGTGGCATCTCACCTCATGCACAATGCAAGGGTGTATTTCAAAATAACTAAGAGTAAATTTTAAATGTTTTACCACAAAAAATAAGTACGTGAGGTGATGGCTATGTTAATCAGTCTGATTTAAACATTCCACGTTGTATATCAAATCAGCACATTGTACCCCATAAATGTATACAATTATGATTTAAATTAAAAATTAGTAAAAGGAATACATTGGCAAAAATTACAATGTAGAAATTCTTATCAATGTTAAGGGATAAGCCTTCTAATCCTCCCCAAATTCACATATTATTTCAGTTTAGCCACACGCCCTTTCTTTCCACTGTTGACAGCATCACCAAGGAATTCCCCTAGGATAATAATATACAATCAGAAATTCTTCCATGCTGAGTAAGCTGGGAAAACTTCTGTGGTTAAATGTTATTTTTTACACTTAATTTTATTTAATTTTATCATTTGTCATTCCTCCTTCATATGTTACAAGTACCACAATATATATTCATTTTCATCTCTGTCTTCTCAAGAATTACAAATTAAAGATCAACTATCAAAGAGTCCTATTTTGGCCATATTTACTGAGGAATTCTACTTTTGCCAAAATGCTCTTGAGATCATTCTTTGAAAAGCTGGTAGACCTACTATCCCAATCACAGAGCTGTCAAGTCTAATTTATACACACCATCGGGAAAGACTTGGTAATATAATTGTGCCAAAAGTCATTAGGAAACCAAAGACTGAGTATGTATCAATTTAAAATGTATGCGGGTGGGTATTTATTTGAACTGTGGACAGGACTTTATAACACTTCAGCTGTTGATCTGGGGAGCTGCTATTCTAACTTATCATGAAGATAAGAGATGTTCACACTCTATCTTATAAACTTCACATGTGTTTATGACAACCAGATAGCACACCACAGCTGGAAGAGAGAAACAGAGCCAGACAGGGCATTTTCTTGTGGGAATTCAATTCTCTGGACCGCAATATGACTCTACAACTTGGATGATTTTTTTTTCTTTTTTGCTAATGACAACCGACAATAATAATGGAAAATATCAATGAGTAATACTCAGATGATCCTCTTTTCCTCCCATTCCCCTGCAAACCCCCCAACATCTGGTGATCTGACGCAGCTGAGAAAGATCATTTGAGTTTTAATTTTCATCATTCTGACAATCAAAAGCCAACTCCTCTTTCACTGTGCTTTAACCTATCCCATTGTCCCGGGAGATCAGGACCTCAGAGCCACGTCAAAGGCAGAAACAGTGACATAGCCGTTTTTAAAGAGAATCCCATTCCCACCACTCCTAGGTAATTGCTGTTTAAAAATCCTGCCTCCCAAATCCTCATTCACATTTTACATCTTTCAGTTATATTCCTGTTGCCACCCACAGCCAACCATCCACGTTGCCCTTGGCCTCCTCTTCCACCCTCCACTGTGGCAGTGGCTGGAAGTAGAGGAAAGCACACTGGGGATGAATGCCTTGACAGTGAATATACTGACCTACCGGAATGCCTTTCAACTTTTCTTTTTAGGCTACAGGGAAGGAACAGTTTTTAGGAGACGTGAGTTATAATCATAGGTTCTCAGAATCTGAGCACTAGAAGGGCTGTGAAGACCACCTGGTCCCACCCCGTAACTTAAATGTGAGAACAAAGGCCTGGGAACAGTGGCCTGCTCAGAGGAATGTTGGTCCAGGGAGAAGTACATGTGCACTCAGGAGTCGACTCTCAGCTTGGCAACTTATTAACTGTATGGACCTTGAGCAAGTTACTCATCTTCTCTAAGCTTCTGATACCTTACCTGGAAAATTCCTAATGTATAGCAATAAGAACAGCTAACATTTGGCTCAGCACCTGTGGCTCAACGGGCTAAGGCGCCAGCCACGTACACCTGAGCTGGCGGGTTCGAATCCAGCCCGGGCCCATCAAACAACAATGACGGCTGCAACCAAAAAATGGCCGGGCGTTATGGTGGGCGCCTGTAGTCCCAGCTACTTGGGAGGCGGAGGCAAGAGACTCGCTTGAGCCCAGGAATTGGAGGTTGCTGTGAGCTGTGATGCCACAGCACTCTATCCAGGGTGACAGCTTGAGGCTCTGTCTCAAAAAAAA
>CAUYRH010160590.1:0-39340 GCA_963574655.1 Perodicticus potto
AACAATGATGGCTGCAACCAAAAAATGGCCGGGTGTTATGGAGGGCGCCTGTAGTCCCAGCTACTTGGGAGGCAGAGGCAGGAGACTCGCTTGAGCCCAAGAATTGGAGGTTGCTGTGAGCTGTGATGCCACAGCACTCTATCCAGGGTGACAGCTTGAGGCTCTGTCTCAAAACAAACAAACAAACAAAGAAACCTAAGTTCTCTGGACCCTGTGAGAGCTTTGAAGATGTTCAGAATGGGTGACACGGGAAAATAAGGTTTCTTAAACTCTCAAGCATTGCTAATTTTTGTGGGGAAAAATGATGGGAATGTCCTAAATTGCTGCTGTCCTGTCCAGTACAGTAGCCACTAGCCACATGTGGCTATTGATCCCTTGAAATGTTGTTAATGAGACTAAAACAGAATTTTGCGTTTTATTTAATTGCAGTTTACATTTTAGTAGCCACATGTGGCTAGTGGCTACTGTATTGGACAATTTAGCTCTACGGCCTTGAGGATAATGGGAGGAGGAATAGGAACATAATAGCTCCAGTGATCATCAGGCTCTGTGGGGTGGATATCCTCAAACAACCACAAAACACTTGTCTCACCTCTTTATTCCTGATGCACATTTGTCCCCTCTTTGTTCAAGGTCCTCATCACATTCTGATATCCCCACTCTTTGATGGTTTCCCCTGAGTTGCAGGGTGCCTCTTGGCGAAGGCGCCTGGGAGACAGAGCTTCACACTTGTCCCTGCCCACTGCCAACTGTCTCTGGCGGGCATCAAAGACCACATGCCCCCCCCGGGTGCCTGGTCCAGGGTAGTGGTACTTCCCGTTGATTTTGAGAGGCATAGATATCTGACGATAGTTCTGGCAGCCTGAAGTAAGTGCATCCACAGGGCGGGATACCCATTCTTGGCTACCTGTCCGCCGGGAGGATGGCTGCAGGTCTATTAGTACAGGTACCGCTGAAAAGGTTTGCAGGTCACTGGATATCACCTGGGCCTTGTACGAGCAGGAGTTCTGATTGTGTGGTGCAGAAGCCTGGGGTATGTGCTTCTTTGTATCCTCTTTCTGAGGAGACTTCTCAGATGCAAATTTTACTTGAGACCGTGTTGATTTTGTTGTCTGAAGTGGGCACAAGACTTGGACAGAGTTAGTAGCTGAAGCAAGGTTTGGGCTTTTGGGGAGACCAAATTCCTGAGTTTGGCCTGAAATCTTGGAAAGGCCAGAGTCTTGGACAACAGCTGGGTCCTTATGAGGGCCAGGGTCTTGATTAATTCCTGGGTATGAATGGAGGTTTGGGTCTTGGCTATATGCTGGACTCCTGTAAACGGCAGCATCTTGCGGAGGGCTAAATCTTCTTTCAACTTCAGTGGCCTGAGTAAGGCCTGAACTCTTGTGGAGTTTGGAATCTTGATTGAGACCTGGGACCCTGTAGACACCACAATTCTGGGCATGTCCTGCATTGTTATAGTCTCCTGAGTCTTGGGTAAGGCCTGAGCACTTTGGAGGGTCAGAGGTTTGAACAAGGCCTGGGCTCTTGTGGAGAGACGATTCCTGAGTAAGTCCTGAACTCTCGTTGATTTCAGAGTCTTGGGCAAGGCATGAGCTATTTAGGGGTCCAGAATCTTGGGTAAGGCCTAGGATCTTATAGACTCCTGGATCTTGGACATTGCCTATACTCTTACAACCTCCAGAATCTTGATAAGGGCCTGGGTTCTTTTGGTGGTCAGGTGCCTGGAAGAGATTTTGACTTTTGTAGACTGTAGTCTCTTGTTTTTGTTCAAGATTCTTACAGACTCCAGAGTCTTGCATAAAGCCTGAACTCATCTGGGAAGTTTGAGTAAATGGTATATTCTTGTGGAGGCCAGAGGGTTGGGTGAGACATGGCCTTCTAAAAACACCAGCATCTTGAGTAGGATTTGTGTTTTTTGCGGGGCCAGAATCTTGGGTGATGCCTGGATTCTTGTGAAGGCCAGAGTCTTGGGAAGGGCTTGTATTCTTGCAGAGATAAAGTTCTTTGGTAAGGTGTGAAAACTTGTGTAGGCCTGGATCTTGAGCAAGACCTGGGTTCTTGTGGAGGCCTGGATCTTGAGTAAGGCCTGGGTTTTTGTGGAGGCCTGGATCTTGAGTAAGGCCTGGGTTCCTGGGAACTCCAGAGTCTTTTGAAGGGCATGGGGTCCTTTGAAGGCCAGCATCTTGGGTAAGGCCTAGACTCTCATGAAGTTTAGAGCATTGGGGTTGGATACAGGTTTGGGAAACAGTGGGGAACTGGGAAGAGAGTTGGGAAGGAGGGATAGGCTGAGGAGACTTGGAGGTTGGGAGAAAGGTGGGGGTTGGTGTTAAGGTGGAGGGCTTCTGATGGTTGGTGGGTTGAGGTATATTAAATGATCTAGGGGGAACAAGTGGCAGGGAAAGAGTGCATGGTGGAGGAGGGGTACATAGTGAGTTCCGGGCAATGGTTGGAGAATGAAAACAAGGTTTAGAAGATGCATCATCCTGGGAGTAGACTAGGATCTTAGGGCAGACTGGAGATTGGGAGTCTGTATTCTTCCTCTCAGAACTGCAAGGATGGAAACTGCAGTAAGGGAAGGTCTTGGCCTTGTCTTTAGCATCATCTGAGATCTTCCATTCCATATTCCCTAGCTCCAGGTAGCCCAGTATGGATCCTGCAGGAGGTTTGGCACTATCCCCACTGTGTTGCTTTGATGTTTGTTCAGATATACCAGAGCTCACCGTGCTCTGACTCTCTTGGAGCCTGGAGAGGACATTCAAGTCCTTTCTGGAATACCCAGAGTTCTGGGGGGCGCACATATGGAATAAGTTCTGCTTTGCCCTGTGGGCATCATAGACCACATGGCCAGTGGTATGGACATGACTAAAGGTAGACGGGGTAGAGGCAATAGAAGTTAGGATAGGGGTAGGGGTGGTGGCAGTGACAGGAGCCTGGGCTTGAGTGGTAGTCACACCCATGACCTGTGTAGGGCCAAGATTTGTGACAGAGGCTGGAGCAGGGGCTGCTGTAGGAGTAAGGGCAGGAGTAGTGGCTGGGGCAGAGGTTGGGACAGGAACTGGTGTGTGGGCAGGGGTATGGATTAAATGAGAATGGTCTGGGACATATGCTGGGGCATAGGCTGCTGTGTAGTCAGGGGCCTGGGAGTGGGTGGAGGCATGTGCAGAGGTGTAGGCTGGTGAAAGGGCTGGGGCAATGACTGAAGTACAGTCAGGGCTGTGGGCCTGGGAGGGTGTGTGCTCAGGGATGTGGGTCTGAGAGTGGATCTGGGCCTGGGTTGGGGCTTGGGCTTGGATGTGGGCTGAGGTATGGGCCAGGGTCTGGGTTGGGGTATGGGCTGAGGAATGGGCTGGGATAGAGGGTGGGGTGTGGGCTGAGTCATTGGCTGAAGCATGCTCAGGGCCCTGTGCCTGGGAGTGGGTGTACTCAGGGATGTGGGCTGGAGAATAGGTCTGGGTCTGGATGGGAGTGTGCTCAGGTATGTGAGCTGGGGAATGGGTCTGAGCCTGAGCTGGGGCCTGGGCAGGGACCTGGACTGGGACATAGTCTGGGGTCTTAGTCTTGCTCTCTTGGGGCAAGTGGAGTGGAGCCCTGTCCAACTTGCTCATCTTTGGGAACTGGGAAGATGTCTCTGGCCTTAACAGCAAGGAGGTTTGGCCCTTTAAGGCTGTGACCTGAGGGGCCTCCCCAGCTCCCATCATCCTCTCCTTCCACTGTCCCCGTGGAGCCTCCATGGGAGCCCTAGCATGTCCACATTGAGGTGGCATCCAGCAGCATCTAGAAACCTTCTCGTCATTCATGTCTGGTATCCAGGAGTCAAGGTGATTAGCATGCCTTAGCAGGAAGCTTGGGCGACGATGGAAGCGAGAAGAGATTCTTGAGCACAGGTTCTTGGGATCCGTAGAGCAGCGCATACACATGGGATGGCTGCCTATACCACTGGGTTGCTTGTCTGCAGGGAGAGGTGGGATGATCAGGGCCTGGGTTCGTTAGGGGCTGAGAACTGGGACAGGGATGGAAGAAAAGGGACAGGCCCACATCCCCAGGAGCCCATGCTAGAGCCCACTCACCTTTGGGGAAAAAATGATGGAAAAGAATCCGCAAGGAGCTCTTCAGATGCCTCCAGAGCTAAGGGGAAGGGAGAGTCCAGAGGCAGGGTGAGACCTGAAGTCAAGCCCTGTCTGGCCATATCCCAGCAGTCCTCCCACCTCAGCCTCTTTGAGACCCAGAGTTCCCCCAACCCTTCTGCCCAGACCCTGCCCTGACCAGAGTCACCACATTGATCCCCACGTTGAGCAAGATGAAGCTGCCCAGAATCAGAAGAATTGAGTCTCCTAAGTCCTGGCACTTCCTGGGGTTGGTGCCGGAGCACACTTGGGCTCCGTGGTGGGCTCGCTCACCCATGGCCTGGGGTCCCAGGACTACCTGGGCCCCTTGGCCCCCACATACTCACTAGAAGCCAGACTCCTGTGATGGGGGAGGGGACAAGGACTGAGTCATAATGAGGCAGGTGGTTGGGTCATAATGAGGGAGGTGGAGGAAAAAGAGAGCCCAGAGTGGAGTTCCCTGACAGACAGTTTGAGAAACCTGAGCATGGACAGTTAAGCAGGGCATAGAAGCCCCTGTACCTGCCTTTTCAGTCACTCTCTCACTGCCTGCTAACTGACTAACTGACTGGCTCACTCATTCCATCACTCCTGCAGTTTCCACTGACGATCCTTGAACTCTTCATTCTTTTTCTGTTTAGACAGAGTCTCAAGCTTTTGCCCTGGGTAGAGTGCTGTGGTGTCACAGCTCACAGCAACCTCAAACTCTTGGGCTTAAGCGATTCTCTTGCCTCAGCCTCCTAAATAGCTGGGACTACAGGTGCTCACCACCTGGCTATTGTTTTTTTTTTTTTTTTTTTTGCAGTGGTGATTGTTGTTGTAGCTGGCCTAGGCAGGGTTTGAACCGGCCAGCCTCCGTGTATGTGGCTGGCGCCCTACCCACTGAGCTATGGTGCCACTCTTCACTCTCTTTTTTTTTGAGACAGAGCCTCAAGCTGTCACCCTGGGTAGAGTGCTGTGGCATCACAGCTCACAGCAACCTCCAACTCCTGGGCTCAAGCGATTCTCCTGCCTCTGCCTCTCAAGTACCTGGGACTACAGGTGCCTGCCACAACACCCGGCCACTTTTTGGTTGCAGCCGTCGTTGTTTGGTGGGCCCAGGCTGGATTCGAACCCGCCAGCTCAGGTGTATGTGGCTGACGCCTTAGCCGCTTGAGCCACAGGCGCCGAGCCTCTCTTTTTTTTTCTTGAGACACAGGTCTCTGTCACCCTAGAGTTGAGTGCTGTAGTGCCATCATAGCTCACAGCAACCTCAAACTCTTGGGCTCAAGTGATCCTCAAGCCTCAGCCCTGAGTAGCTGGGACTATAGGAACCCACCACAACACCTGGCTAGTTTTTCTATTTTTAGTAGAGATGGGGGTTTTTCTCTCTTGCTCAGGCTGGTCTTGAATTCCTGAGGTCAAGCAATCCTCCTGTCTTGGCTTCCCAGAGTATTAGGACTATAGGCGTGAGCCACCGTGCCCAGCTGGAGCCCTTCACTTAGGACCACACTTGAGCCTGGGAAGACTTCAGCCAAAGAGCCCTAGGGAAGGTCTGGCTGGAATCCAGACTTTCTTTCTGCCCTACACTGGGCCACAAGCCTGGATGTGCCTAGATGTGGAATTCCTAGGTCTGATTTGACTTGTGTCTTGAGTAGGGCTGAACATCTGATCCTCCTTTGGGAACAGGCAAAGCAGAGAACCAGGGTGGGTAGCTAGAGATTTGGAGCCTGCCACCGCAAGATGTACTTAATGCATGGTACAGGACCAAGAACATCCAAAGGAAGCCTCACATCAAGAAGGGGACACTGGTTTTTTGTTTCAGGAAGTCAAGGGCAGGGATCCAGGCTGGTGGAAGGAGTGGCGCTTCCAAAGCACAGACCACTGCAGTGTTTCCTGGACTCTGTTTCTCTTTATTCCTCTCCCCATGTCCTGCCCCATTGCCCACATTTGCCAGCTGGTCAGCTGAGTGTCGCCGCCCGGGACCTGTGCAAGGAGGGCCTGGAGGCTGAAATGGAAGGTAGTGGCAGTGAGTGGGCCCTTATTCTGCCCTCCTGCACCTGCCGCTTCAGCTCCTGGCTGTCGTACACCTGGTAGTTAACATTGCCCCCTGGATTCCGGCTGAGTGGGATGAAGGTGGTCGGGGGTGAGGCAGCATCAGCAGCTTGCACTTCAGACAGAGGCTGGGAGGAGTGGGGGAGCAGTGCTGAGGTAGCAGCTGGCGCCCGTTGGTATGAGGTCTCTCCCAACACTGTGAAAGAGGCGGAGGTGGTCAGGGGATATCGAGTGGGTGGAGCCTCAGCCCAGTCCGGCACAGAGCGCCGGATTTCGTGGGAATTCCTGGAGCTGTAGCCCAAGTGTCCCATGGATGGGTGGGGACTGCGGCTGGGCTGGCAGTGACCATGACCAGGCAGGCTCCGCCGGTGGGACTGCGGAGAATAACGCTCCCGGTAGCCCTGGGCCTCCTGCCGGGAGTTTCGGGACACAAAGAAAGGTGGGGGCTCACAGCTCTCCACACCACGCCGCCGCTGATCCCAAGAATCGTACAATATTAGGCCTGCTGAGGGGTAAGGGCTGTGCCTAGCAGGGACCCAGGTAGGGTTAGTGGGAAGCCGGCGGATAGGTGGTGGAGATGAGGCGCACTGCTCAGCCTCCATATTGCCCCAAATTCGGGATTGTGAGGGGGGCCCATAGGACTGCAGCCTCAACTCAGACTTTGCTTCCACACGCTTGGGCATGCGGCGAAGCTCAGGTGACAGGTAAAGAGAGGGTGGGGGCAGGCTGGCCAGGATCCCACCCTGGCGGCCCCACAGCCCCACATTGGAGGGCAGGCCCATTCGTGGATAGAGCCCACCCCAGCCCCAACGTGGGTGCTTGGGGTATGGAAAGGCCATGTCATCCTCCTCCTCCAGGTAGGGATCTTGGTCCTTCCCATCAAGGTAGGACATTGGCCTTAGCTGTGACATCTTGTGGCTGTGATGTTGGTTACAGAAGCGTGAGCGGCCATAGGAGAATCGTCTGCGCTTTTGTGGCCTCTGCTGGTGCCTGCAGCGGCGATAGCTAGGATGGCGGATGCGATTGCGACTGCGACTGCGACTTCGATGATGGCGGCAGCGGCTGCGGCTTCGGCGGTGGCTGTGGCGGCGGTTGCAAGGATGGTGGCAAGAGGAAGAGGAATATTGTATGGGTCGGGTCATCTTCACCTGTACAGGGTCCAGGATGCAGTGGATCTGCATGTCCTTGGCCTTGGCTGGGAGGCCTTTAGGGGAGCTTTCACAAGACTGAATGTCGTCTGGGAGAGGCAAGAGTTCATGAGGTCAGGGCAGTCATCAGGTCAGAGTTGGGAGCATTGGGCTAGGTTTTTTGGGTTGTGGGAATAGGGGTGGGGAGTTCTCTTCCTCTCCAGCTGCCATACTTACTTTTCTGATTTGTGCAATCGATCATCTTGTCTAAGGCATTCTGCAGCCCATGCCACATCTGGGGGCAGGTGGGATGGGAGAGAAGGCTTGGCTCTGCACCCTGCAGCACCCCACCCTGGCCCACTCAAGATTGCTGGTGAAGGAACAAGCTGCAGCTGCCCCTCCCCCCAAGCCCTCTTCGCCCCTAAGGATTGTCCACAACCATCACTGACCACATTTGCCACGTTGATGCCAATGTTGACAAGAATGATGAGGCCCAGCAGCAGGAATAAGATGTCTTCAGCATCCTGGGGGTTTTCTTGGTATTGACTGCAGCACCCCACGCTGTTATGCCATAGTTGGTTCTCCATGGTGGGGGGGTCCTAGGGCCACCTGGGCCACGCCCCCCCACCACCTTCCCAGCCCTGACCCACACTGCACTCATGCTGGTACCTGGAGATACCTACTGGCTGGTGAGGGAGCCAGGTCATAATGGGGCAGGTTAGGGAGCATCACAATGCGGCAGTGGAAACTCTTCTATTTACCCTGCTGGACTTTTACATGGACATCTCTGCCTTTGGCTCCCACTTGATAAAGACCCGTCACTAGGTACCCCAGAGTATAGTTTATTATTCTGTCTTCATGAGGCTTGCTTAATCCCACACCTGGTTCCTGATCTGAAAATATGGAAGTTGTGAGTCTTCACAGGGGTTGAATCATGCATGAAGGATTTCCTCCATTTCATTGTTCTTTAGAGACATTATGGCAATTTATACAGCCTATTGTCCCACCCATGCCTACTCTGGGGCCAGCAGGTAGGATGACTGGATGGCTGGGTGATAGCTACAGTCTCCTTGGGGGTTGCCTTGCTATAACAATCCCTCTCTATCCTGCCCATTTCCCTGCCATAATTCCTCTAGCATCCATCCCTGCCCAACTAACTTCCTGGCCAGGAACTGAAGCTCTAGGTGTTGGTGGTTCCTTAGCCTACTGGCCCCTTCCCTTGGGAGCCAGGCTGACTTCCTTGATGAAGTTTCTACCCCTGTAGCAACCAACTGCCTAATCACCTGCCCTCCCCTTGACCTACTACCACATTGAGAAAGTGTTTAAGAAAAACCTGAAGCAAACCACAAAAATTACCAAAGCAAAAAATAGATCTAATTGTTGATATGACAAAAGGAGTCTTCAATTTAAACTAGATTCATCACTGGGGTCTGTGGAAGTGGTGCCCTAGGGACCACAGCCATTTATGTAGTGAATTGCTTAGCAGAAATAGAGGTAAGGCTGATGAGCACTTCCCATCAAGCCTCCAAACGCATAGTAGATACTCAATACATATCCACTGAATGTCATTAGCTTAAAATGATCAATAACATTAGTTGAATGTAAATGAATGGAGAAGTAGGGTGATTTGCAAAGGTCTCTCTGCTCTCATTCCAGGAATCTGTGTAGTGTGGAAGGTGAGGTCCAGCTCCATCATTTCACAGGGCTGCTTCTCAAGGTGTGTGTGTGTGTGTGTGTGTGTGTGTGTGTGTGTGCGCGCGCACGTGATTCCAATAGTCTAGGAGTAGGGCAGGGCCTGACTTTCCCTGTTGCCCAGGGGAGGAAGGTGGGAGATTCTAGTAGGGTGACTCAGTGGCAATAAGGAGTCTGCAGAAGTAGGGAGTTGAATATCTGCGGACATGAACTTGACCTTTGGTGTCTGGGTTAACCGTGAGCAAATCACTTGGCCTCCCTGAGCCTCTGTCTCTACATTTGTGATGTAGTGGGCTAATTAGAAGATGTCAGATGAGACTGTGCTATCCTGGTGGGACAGCCCTTGAGAGTATCCCCAATGTTCCATCTTTTGCTCCAAGCTTGCTCAAGAGCTTCAGATTCTGACTGGAGAACTGTGAGGGCCATCCCTCCCCAAAGAAACCAAGGTTTAAGTGGCCACACTTCAACTGTAGCTACAGTCTAACACTGGGCTCTGGCAGTTACCAGGCCTGTGAGAAGCTAGGCTATAGGGATGGTGGGGGGGGGTCTCCTCTGTTGCAGGACTGCCCGGGGATCTGGGGTGGGATCTAGGGGCTTCCCTGGACACTCAGGAAAACAGGGTAGAGGTAGGTGGGAGCCTTAGAGCCAAGAAGGACCTGAGAACAGGGCCTGTGGGGGCACGGGGTTGATGAGGGTCCCAAAGGCTCTCAGGGTCCTATTGTCAAGGAGATCCTTCCCTTTGTAAGCAGAGGCTTCTGGGTGCTGAGTGGGCCTTGACGTCCCATGCTCTACCACAAATGACCTCCTCTCTCCTTTTTATTTTTTCCCAGTCACCTCCTGTTCAGAGAACGGTACACCCAGTCCTTGCCTGTTCCTTCAGCAGTGCTAGATCTGGAGGCCATGGGGTAACAGTGGGACAGGGCCTCCACCTCCCGGGTCAGTTCTCGAAGACGCCGCCTCACGTCCTGGGCATCATACACTATTTGGCCCGAGGAGTGACGCTGAGGGATATCGGGGACGATTGCTGGGCCTAGGGCAGGTGGGTGAGGAGACTGGCACTGAGCCACCTCCACCTCTGCGCCTGCTCCCACCCCATTGTTCTTGTGGCATAAAGCCTCAGGGCTGGGAGGTGGGGGGTTCACAGGGTACACATAGGCCTGTAGACCCAGTTCTGACTGCATCTCTGTTTTGAAGGGCCTTTCCTCTGCCATCTGCTGGAAGCGGATGGTCTGGGGAGATGGCTCTGGAGTGTCCTCAGTCCAGGGAGCCCAGATCTCGTGGGTGGGCTGGAAGTCTGCCCAGCCCTCAGGGCCATCATAATGGTGGGAGCAGATTGCTGGATACTGATGCCGGGGATTCTCATCATCAGTGTCAGGGGTCCAAGGTACTGGGCGGTGGGCACGGCGTGTTGAAGAGCCTCGATGGCGATGGCGGCGAGTGGGAGGGGGTGTCACAGTCATTTTCATGGGGTCCATGGTGCATCGGAGATAGACTTCAGGGGGGCTCTGCTTCTTTGAGGGTTTCGTCTGCTTCCTAGCTGAGCAGGATTTAGGAACTTCTATGGATTGAGGAGAGGTGAAAGGCCAGTAGGGAGGCAGGCTCTTATAGGGGTGGAGAGGCAGGGCTCAGGGAAGAGAAGCTGCACAGTTGTGGTGTCTGAGAGGGCAGGGAAGGGCCAACTTAGGGCTGGGGTTGGAATGCGTAGTTGCCACCCCTCCTGTGCTCCAATCCCCAGCTCTGTCAGCACCATCCCCTGCCCCCCAGCCTACCTTTCTCACAAATGATATGATGGAACACTCTGTGTAAGACGCCACGGAGTCGGCTCCAGAGCTAGGTGGGGGAGGACACAGTGACCCCAGGCCAGCAGGTGTGCCCCCGACTGACCCACCAGCACCCTCCCACCTGGCCCCACCCTGACCAGGGTCACCATATTGATGCCGATGTTAACGCAGATGATGAGGCCGAGCAGCAACAGGATGGAGTTGCCCAGGTCCTGGCAGCTGTTGGTATTAGGGTTGTGATATGAGGCCCATCCGGGCCGAGGCCGCTCAGCCATGGCCATGGGGTCCCTAGGGCCACCAGGGCCCTCAGGCCCCCAGCCCACTGTGCCCACAGTGCCTACCGGCCCACCTACCTGTCCCAGAGAGTGCAGACGGGTCACAATGGCCCTGGGACTTTCCCTCACAATGTGCCAAGGGGCTACTCTCAGAGTCTGAGCCCATGGATAACCCTCTAGTCTGAGCCCAGGCCTTGGCAGTGACCAAACCCTTCATCCATATGCTTCTCCTATAGCCAGCCACGTGGACTGGCCCACCGGTCCTCTCACCTGTTTGGCCTCTACCCCATTAGTCCCTGCACCTTCTTCTAGAACTACAACTGGCTCTGGTCTCTGCATAGACATGAGTTTTTGTTTGCTTGTTTTTGAGATAGAGTCTCACTCTGTTGGCCAGGCTTAAGGGCCATGGCATCAGCCTAGCTCATAGCAACCTCAGATTCCTGGGCACAAGTGATCCTCCTGCCTCAGCCTCCTGTGCAGCTAGGACTATAGGCACTTGCCATGAAACTTGGTTAATCATCACCTTCTTCTTCTTTTGTATAGACAGAGTCTCACTTTATCACCCTTGGTAGGGTGCCATGGTGTCACACAGCTCACAGCAACCTCCAGCTCCTGGGCTTAGGCAATTCTCTTGCCTCAGCCTCACAAGTAGCTGGGACTACAGGTGTCTGCCACAATGCCCGGCTATTTTTTTGTTGCAGTTTGGCCGGGGCTGGGTTTGAACCCGCCACCCTCGGTATATGGGACCGGCACCCTATCCACTGAGCCACAGGCACTGCCCTCTTCTTTTTTTTGAGACAGTTTCACTCTGTTGTTCAGGCTGGTGTGCCATGGTGTCAGCCTAGCTCACAGTAACCCCAAATTCCTGGACTAAAATAATTCTCCTGCTTCACCTTCCTGAGTAGCTGGAACTACAGGCACTTGCCATAATGCCTGGCTAATTTTTCTATTTTTAGTAGAGACGGAGTCTGGCTCTTGCTCAGGTTGGTCTTGAATTCCTGAGCTCCGGAGATCTACCTGCATCGACCTCCCAGAGTGCTTGGAGTGCAGGTGCGAGCTACTGCACCTGGTCTGGCCTAGACATGAGTCTTGATCTTAACTCTCCACCTAGTTCCAGCCTTACCTAGCTCTCCACCTAGCTCCAGCACCTCCTTGAAAAGAAAGCCTCAGACCTCTTGAAAGAAAGGCTGGGGTCAGGACCCCTCCTTCATCCAGTCACTTCCCCAAGGTTTGTTTCTTCAGAACCACATGCCCCCAACATAGCAGGCACAACCAACAGTTAAACTTTTATATTTACAATATTCTCTTCATCTTTTGCCAGGTTTAAAAATGTGTACAGAGCTGCAAAGGGTTGGGGTAAAGACATGGACTGTCGGGATTGTTCAGGGAAGAGGAACTGGGCATTGGAGTCCGTGGCTGAATCATGGGGTCCCCCAGACCCCCTCCCATGCCCCTATTCTGGGGGCATCTGTCTACAGGGTTCAGGACCCAGGTCTCTAGCATTTGGAGGTCATGGCTGTTTGGAGAGGAGCTAGACCAGGCAGGGGAAAGGTTCAGAAAAGAACTAAGTTTCCATGGATGGAGGTAGGAGAAGGGACAATCAAGAAGCAAAATTCTGGGGACTCAAGACCAGGGATTTTGGATTTGGGTGTCAGTAGAAGACAACACCCCATCTCCTATTTAAGTTTGGCACTAACATCCCACAACATGTCAACAGAATTCTCCCTGCCTCTACTGGTGTCCCTTAAAACCCTTCCTGACATCACTCTTTTCCCCAGAGGCTTGCACCCAGGGACTTCTGGGCAGTCACCTCACACATTTCCTTTCAAATTCCTGCCCACCCCATCTGTTCCTTGGCACAGTTGACCTCATTTTCTCCAGCCTGTCTGGTGACTTTTCTCCTGCTGCCTTCCCTCCACTGCTCCTTCCTTTCCCTTCAGCCAAGGGAGACAGGTCAAAACTGGGGGGGGGGGTGAGCTGAGGGGAGAAGGCTGGTCTGACAACTGAGATGGAGACAGCTTCAAAGAGGGATAGAGATGGAGGGGAATGGAGAACTGAGGCAGAGAGGGGGCATAACCCAGTAAGGAGAGAAGAGACAGGTGGGAAACCCTTTCACTGCCACATCCCCTCCCCATTTCCCAGTTTAGGACTGGGGAATCCTTGGCACATTTTGGGGGGGTCTTTCCCCCTCAAACCCACCTACCCAGTTTGGCATGAATGAACAATGATCTCAGGACTTAGGGAAAGGCTGTCCTCAGATCCTGATGAGGGCTTTGGTCAAACATGCATGGCCTCTGTGGGTGGCATGTGCCACGCTCCCTCTTCTCCAACTCAGCGTCTCTGAGGCAGGGAGGACTGAGCCCTTCCTCAGAGTTTGTACCCATAGCTGTCAATATCCTGTCAATCCAAGGCTGTTCCCACCTGCTGTGTAGGGAGGAATTGAGTGAGGCCTGAGCCCTGGGAGACGCAGGGAGTCCTGGGGAAAGGGACCCTCTGCCTGGGCAAACACATATCCACATGCAAGAACATGTTTCTACTTGGAGAAATGTGTCCTGGACTGTGGGAAAAAATAAGTTTCCAGGCAGCACTGGGATGCACAGATCTCCTCCTTCCACCTCAGCAGGAAATCTGTGTCTGTCCCCTATGAGGGCCTTCCTGGGAGAAGGTGCTTCATCTGACTTGTGCCATGGGGAAAGACATGCTTGCTGGGGTGGGGAGCAGGGCAGGGGCGGGGGGCTATGATTTCCTCGATGCTTCCCAGGCACCACCCTGTGTCATCTGGTGGCCAAGGGTCACTGTATATGAACACACCACTTCCAGGGTCTCCAGGGGGAGGGAGGAGGGAGGAGGAGGAAGAAGGCATGAAGGAACAGGATTCTGGGGTACAAATCCCCGCAGAAATTCTTTGAGGGGGCCAACATGTGTCCAGGGCGGCAAAAAAAACCTCACCCTACACATGGGAAAACACACCCCCTCATGAGAAAGCACACCTCCACATGGGAAAATACTTCCACATTTCCACACACCGAAGACTGGTGTCCCAATGGAGGGGAAAAAACACCCCCCATTTGTTCAAAGGCCCAGGTCCAGAGAAGAGAATGAATAAGCCTCTCTGCATGGGAAAAACATACATCCCAGTAAGGAATCCCATGTCCACCTTAATGCTGCTTGAAGATGCGTGACAACTCCACAGGAGAAAAGCCTGTTGCCAAGTCCTCCTCCCTGCCTTCAGAGTGGCCAGGCGAGGGAGGGGTGGGGAGGAAGACCTCCCCAAGCTGCCCCCTATACCCGAGTAGTGGAGTGGGGGTGGGGTAGCGTGTTGTTGTGGCTGGTAGTAGTTGGGGGAGGAGCGGGGAAGGGCCCAAAGGGATGGAGAGAGGCGGGCGGTGGTGGTGGTGGTGGCCCCAGGCCACTGGGCAGCAGGGTCAGGGCCCCGGGGGCCAAGAGAGGCACATCGTCCGGTGCCCGGCGTAGGGCCAGGGTGTAGTCGGGTGGGCAGGCAGGGCGCAGGGCTTCAGCAGGGTCTGCCCCGACACCACCACCCCGCTTCAGCTGCAATGACACCAGCTCCTCCTCTGGTGGCAGCTCTCGGCCAGTAGCAGGGAGCAGGGGGCCCCCACCAGGCACACCAGAGCCTGAGCCACCAGGTGGGCTAAGTCGCCTGCATCGCAGCTCCTGCCGCCGGTCCCGCTTGTAATAAAGGGCAGCAAAGGCCAGGATGTTGAGGAAGAGGAGGGAGGCCCCCACGGCCACAGTGACGCTGAGCTCCGTGGAATAGTCCCGTGAGTCCCCAGGGAAGCGGTCATAGGCCCTTGGGCCTGGCTCGAGCTCGGGCTCAGGTGGCAGGGTGGCAGGCGGTGGGGGCCGGCGCGTGCCTGGGGCACCAGGGGGTGGGCGAGGTGGCCAGCGAGTGGCGTAAGGAGGCAGGCGTGTGGTGGTAGTGAAGAGCTCTGTGTGCAGGTTGTGCAGGTGGGGCACGAGCTCCAGCCAGAAGGCCACCTTGTTGGCGCGGTAGTTGTCACGCACGCGTGGCTTCAAGCCGATGTGCAGGTACTGCTTCTCCTTGCTGTTGAACTTGCTCCACACCACCTCCTCAAAGCGGTTGGGCTTAGTGTGGATGAACTTGGTATCCTGTGGCACCGGCTGGTTAGGGTCGCTGTGGGCAAAGGAGCGCAGGAAAAGGAGTGAGGGCAAGGCTCTGAAGGAGGGTGGGTGGCAATGGAGAGGCAGACAAAGATTTGGAGGGACAGGGAGAGAACAAAAAAGTCACAGAAAAAGTCATAGAGGTAGAAAGGCAGAGATGGGTACAAAGAGATAGAGAATCTTCCATGGACAGGGACAGAGAGACAAACTGCCAGAGACAATCAGAAATGGGGACAAAGAGATAGCAAGGGAGAGGCAGAAGCTAAGGCTGAGTGAGACAGAGACAGAAAGGAACAGAGAGACAAAAATACATGGAAACCATGTATAGATAGCCAGGGTGAAACCAGCTAGCAGTCAGAGGCAAGGAAAAATAAACAAATCAGACAGCAGAGGGGAGGGGAGAGATATCAATGGGTTTCAAGAGAGACACACTCTTTTTTTTTTTTTTTTTGAGACAGAGCCTCAAGCTGTCACCCTGGATAGTGTGCCATGGCATCACTGCTCACAGCAACCTCCAATTCCTGGGCTCAAGTGAGTCTCTTGCCTCTGCCTCCCAAGTAGCTGGGACTATAGGCGCCCGCCACAACGCCCAGACATTTTTTGGTTGCAGCCATCATTGTTGTTTGGCAGGTCAGGGCTGGATTCGAACCTGCAAGCTCAGGTGTACGTGGCTGGCGCCTTAGCCCATTGAGCCACAGGTGCCGAGCCAAGACACAAACTCTTAAACACACTCAGACACACACTGCCAAGTAGTCAGAAAGAGTAGCAGAACACTGGGTGGGGGTAGGGGAGTGGGAAGGTACGGAGGAAGGAGATATGGACACCAAACCAAAGGCACTAAGTAAGCCCACCCCCAGAAAGGACAGGGACCTCTCTAACATTGCTAAATTTCAAACATATAGTTCAGTGCCTGATACAGAGAAGGGGTTCAGCAGGTGACTCAACAAGTGTCTTAATGAAGGACTGATGGCCACATGAAGGAGGGAGGGTGTCCCAGCTCCACCCAGCCCAACCCAGCCCCTCTGGCCCTCACCCAGTCTTGGCAAAGTTGGTCCAGTAGGTCATGACTACGGCACTGAGCATGACATCATTCTTGGAGAAGTTGCAGGGAAAGAGGTCGGTGGCACCCACCATGGGCACACCAAAGACATACGGCAGCTCATCCCCATGTGCCGCATCTGCCCACTCTGGCCGGCCCTCTGCCTGGCAGTGGTGGTAGAAGGTGTAAAAGTAGACAGGGGATTGGTAGTCAGCATGCAGCTTGGCAGTGGCCACAGCTGGTGCCACCCACTGGTGGTCAGTAAAGAGAGCCAGCAGGGTTTTACGCCGCATCTCGCCATTATCCCGGTCAGCCCAATCCGTGTACATAAACTTGATGGTCTCCCGTAGCACATCTTTGCCCTCTGGGTAGCCATATAGGTTGTCCACAAAGTTGGAGACAGTGAAGTCAAAGGCACTGGCAGACACACCGTCCTCACTCTCTGCAGAGTCCTCCACAAACTTGAGGCCCTCTCCCTGGTTGACCCCAATGAGCATGTCGTAGTTGAGGAATTCTCCTTGCTGCATGAGGATCTCAGGGTCATCAGGGACTACATCACCGTCCACCACAGGTCCAAAGGCGATATGGTAGCTAGAGAGAAGGGGGCAGGGTCTCATCACCTGCTTATCCGCCTCCTCTCAGCCCATGGCCAGCTAAGCTCACATGCAGGTGCTTTCCTCTGCCTGGAAGACCCTTCTCCCCTACTAGAAAGCCTCCTATGAGTTTTTCAGGGCACTTGGCCCTTCCATACATCTTCTTGGAGCACTTGATGGCACCCTGTGCTCATTTGCTCTGTCCAAGATCCTCCAGTGAAGGAAAGCTTCCAAGAGGAGGGCACTAGAGGGCCCTGAAGCCCTCCTATCCTGCCAAATGGAATACCCAAAGGCACCTTTCACCTCGACCTCCTTAGAAACCAGCAAGGAGAATGAAGGACGTGGGCCCCTCCCACCCCCATACCGGGCGGGCTGCACATCTTGGTCCACCAGCTCCCGGGAAGGCTTCCGGCGCAGACACTCCACAGCTTCAGCACTGTCCTCCCGGTCACAGCCTACCTTGGCTGCCAGCAGCCGCGTGTACTTGAGCGGCTGGTAGTTGACAGACCAGCTAGAAATTGCTGTGCCACTCTGGGCAATGGCCTTCTGGAACAACCCTGGTAGGACAGGCAGATCTCAGGCCAGGCTGTATAAGCCAGAAAGAGAGAGGGGAGCTGGCAGGGTCAGGACTGTGGGAAGAAGGAAGGACAGGGTAGTCAGGGGACACTGCTGGTACCTTCTGAATGGTGAGAAAGGATCAGAAGGTTGACACAGGAGGCTCCTGCCCCAGACCCGAAGATGGTGATGCGCTCAGGGTCACCCCCAAAGTGGGCAATGTTTTCACTAAGCCAGCGCAGGGCCTGAATCTGGTCTAGCAGCCCATAGTTGCCTTTTGCAGCCTGGTCTCCGGTGCTGAGAAAACCTGGGGGCAGAAGAAGGGGCTCCCTGAAGGTGTCACAGTGTCCTTGTCCCCTTTCTGGACAGCCCAGTCCAGCCCTGACCCCATTCCGCTGGATTTGGAGGAACCCTGCCCATCAGACCCACCTCCCAGATTCCACCCTCCAGAGTTGGCTGCCCACCCTCACCAAGCACCCCAAGACGGTAGTTGAGTGTAGCTACGATGACGTTGCCATAAGCGGCCAGGACTGAACCATCAAACATGTTCCCGGTGCCCTCCATGTAGGAGCCGCCGTGTAGAAACAACATCACAGGCTTCTTCCCAGAGTCACGGATATCTGCATGGGGAAGGGATGTGCAGGTGGTCCAGGCGGTCAGGGACAAGGACACATTCGGACTGGAAGCAGCACTGCCCAGCTCCCAGGCCTGCTGAAGATCAGCCTGGAGGTCTAGGGACATGTCACTCACATCCCTGGGGGGCAAGACCGGATTCCCCTCCTCCCTCCCCAGCTAGTCCTGGCAGAAGGTCCCTCCAGCATCCCCTGCCAGCCTGCCCCACAGCACTTCACTGATTGCTGGGCAGACCTTCCAAGAAGCCCAACAGAGGCTGGGGGTGGAAGGCGGTCCTCCTCAGGGCACCTGCTGGATCCAGAGAAGCCCCTCCCACTTACACACACAACAAATCTCCTTCCTGCTCCTGAGGATAGAACTAGAGCTAGAGGTGCTGGAATGGTCCTGGCATCTCCTCTTGACTCAGGCCTTTAGGCTTCTGCTCCACATGGTACCCTGGTCTGTGGGTGAGGGGGTGCCAGACCTAGGGTCCCTGGGGGCTTGGTCTCTTCCCCGCCCTAATTCCTTTCTAGGTCACCTCCCTAGTCACCATGGCAACCCCCAGCCTAATTACTATGGCAGGAGGCAGGGTGAGAAAGAGGCTGCTTAGCGAAGTCATGATGCTCTCTAGACTTGAACCCCTGAAAACTGTCCTGAACCCTGGGTTCTGCACTGGACCCCTCTCTTGCTATGTCCCAAAAGGATCCCCTAATCACTGCCTTATGTGGTTGGCCCTTGAGACACTCCAGACTAGGCTGAGCAGTGACTAATTCCAGAAGAAGGTGGGAATCTGAGAGGGCTTCCAGGGTCCCAAGACTATGTACCCTCCCTTGAAGCTCTATCATGATCTGACCATAGTGCCAGAGCTGGGGGTCACCTCTGGCCTTCTTTCTTTACACCTGTCATCCCTGACTAGCCTGGACACTCAGCAAACAAAAGCCGGGCCTGGGCCTCCCTGCACACCTGGTCCCAACTCTGCTCATCTCCCTCATCCTGGTAGAAACTTTCCTCCTGCCAGAAGGTCAACCTGAAGGTCACTATACAGCCCCCTGAACCCCCAACCTGTCTCCTGTCTCTTAGATCTCTGCAGCTTCCATGCTCCTGGCTGCATCAGCCAGAGCTCCTAGGTGGGCAGCACCCTATGTCCTCCCAAATCCCGTTCTTCATTTGTTCTTGAACCCCGAGTGACTTTCCAGCAGTTTTAGGCTGAAATCTCCCTCCCTCCAAGGTCCTGTCCTAAATGTCCTCAGTTCTTCCCCACCCTCACCCCACCCCTCTCCCAGTGTTGCGGGGGTGGTCAGAAAGGGAAGGAGGCAGGAAGAGGGGCTGGGGCAACAAGAATTCAAAACCAACAACAAAAAACAGGATCAAGAAAGAAGAAAGAAAGAAAAAAACAACAACCAAAAAGCAAGAAGCTCTCGGGGCAGATTCAACAAGAAAAGAAAAAATAAAAATATCCATTTTGGAAAAAAAGAAAAAAAGAAAAAATTTCTTTGCATATTTTTTTCAAAATTTTGTGTGAAACTTCAAGATATTGGGCCCTATTTTCAAAAATTTCCAAATTCTTTAATTCATGTCAAATGTTTGCATTTTCTGTGTCTGATTGGCTTTTGGAAATTACAGCAGGTTTCAGATATGTCAATTGTGCCATCAATTTGCCAACTTATAAATTTTTTTCAAATGTCATTTTGCTCCAAATTAAAATTATTTTTCAAGTTTTATATTCCACGAGTTTCAAAACCATCCAAATTTCTTTCAAACACTAAACATTTTATCCAATTCTTTGGCTTTTTTTCTGACATTCCAATTTCTTTTCTTTTTTCACCTTATTTTCACCAGGTTTAGATTTTTTCACAGGTTTTCTAATGGGTCCAACATTGTTCAAATTTTATTTGAAGTTTTCATAATTTCCTTTTCCAATTATTAAAAATTTTTCTTTTCTTTTCTTTTCTTTTTCATTTTTAGTTGGGAAAACAGCTAAGGGGCCTTGAGGGCTGTGGGGACATTTAGTTAGGGGCAGGGCCATGAACGTCCTCTTATAAGCAACCACATGCAGCAGCGGGATTTTTAAATCTACCTGTGTCTGGCGGATTGAGCGTCGCCTCGTCACGTTTTTTTGTGAGCGGACCTAAGACCGGGAACACAAAACAGAGAAAAAAGGACAATTTTGTGGGGAAAGATGGGGGTCAGGGGAGGTGGTGGATGGGGAGGGGAGGAGAGAAAGCAGAAAAGGGGAGGGTGAGGGAGGCAGAAAAAATAAGCCAAAAAAAGCAAAATTTGTTTGCAAGAAAAAGAAACCAAGAAAAGAGAAAAACGTTTCTACAACCCAATTTTGTTCCCCGCCCCAGAAAAAGTTGTGCCCCAAAGAAAAGGCTGGTTTTGGGGGGGTGGGGTGCCTGAGTGGGCTGAGGCCTGTCTTAAGAGATATTGACTTGTTTGGAAAGGATTTAGCTTGTGGGTGTGTTTGCTAATTGCTGGAAATGAAACGGTGTTAGAAGCGGGGTGGGAGGGGAAGGGAAGCCTGCCCTGGAGCCCCAGAAGACCAAGGCCAGCTTGCCACCGAGCCAAGCACCTGCCTGCTACCCCACCTGGGCTATAGGGAGGACAGGGTGCAGCAGAAAGGACTCTGCTTCCCTCTGGACCACTCTGGAGGGCAGTGGGCATCACGGGTTTGGGGGCCAGCCCACCTCCATACCCTAGTCCCAGAAGCCCTCCACTCCCCACTCGGGGGGCTGTGAGTAGGTCAGCTAAGGCTGCCTGCCCCCTACCCAGTCTCACCCACCAGCACTTCTCTTCTATCCGCACTCACAGGCCTGGCTTCTTCCTCCAGTTCCCCAGTGTAGGCAAAGCAGGGACAGGGGTCATCAGGTCTTGCCCTCCACTCCATCTCATCCCTCCACTCTCCCCCAACCTCACCCCTTACCCAGACTTCCTCTCCTCCCCCCACAAATGATGAACTTCCCACCAAGGCCACCAGCCATCCCCATCTTCCCGCCCGTGTTCCACTGCCAAAAAGCTTCCCTCCCCACCTGGGGGTCCAGTCCACAAATAGGAAACAGAAAACATGGTGCCCTGAGCCAGCCTGACACATAAGGTGCCAGGAGGCATTGGGAGGCACAAAGAGTGCCCAGCTTCAGGGACAGGAAGAAGCCCCAGATTCGGGCCAGAGACTAGCTCCAGGGTCCTTTCAGATTGCAGGATTGGTCAGGGCAAAGCAGAAATCCAGAGGTCTTGGAGGCCCCCCAGGCTGGCTGGATTTTCCTCAATGGTATGGGGACCAGTACAGGGAAGGATGGGTCAGTAAGGCCCAGGCCAGCTCTGGAAGGGTTTTCCTAACTGGCTACCAATTGAGAACAGGACTGCCTTGTGAGAAGATGGGGATGGGGATGAAGTCACCAGGGCATGTGTACCCATAAGAATATGAAGAGTGTGTGTGTGGCATGCGCCTGAGTCAACCTCTTCCTCTCAGAGCTGGTGTGAAGATTCAGTGAGATCACCTGGATGTGTCAGGCCCCAAGTAGGTCTACAAGAAGTGATGGTTAAAAATACAGAAGGTGTGGGCCTGGGTGGTGTGGGGGCAGGGAACAGTCCTTGGTGGGAAGTGTTGGATGGATGTTGCACACTGGGGGTGATAAGATAGGTGGACAGCCTGTGGCTCAAAGGAGTAGGGTGCCAGCCCCATATACCAGAGGTGGCAGGTTCAAACCCAGCCCCAGCCAAAAAAAAACTGTAAAAAAAAAAAAAAAGATAGGTGGATAGCCTATGTGTAAGTGTGGGGGTGGAGAACGCTGAAATTGACTGTGTGGAGGTACTGGGGTGAATAACTTATGGGTAGGACACCAGGACAGGTGGCCAAAGAGAGGGCAGAGGAATGTGGAGTGGGTAGTCCTTATGTGGAGGGCGTTGGGCTTTGGGGAAGGATGGGTAGAGTGTGTTGGAGTAGGGAACATGGTTCTGGGAGATTAAGGTCTCTGCAGGGATATATTATCACCCTGCAGTACATTGCAGATGATCTCCAGGTAGGAGTTGGGGTAAAAATGTTTGAGAAATGTTGAGGGGGTGGGAGACCATGGTAGCAGTGGCCTCTTGGACCACATGGTCCAGGTGCAGTGTTATTGGGGTATAAAGTATATGTGTGGGTGTTTCTAGGGCACATGATCTAAATCCAGGGACACCAGAGAGAGTCAGTCTGTGTGGATAACAGGGCACACTATTTCAGAGAAGTGCTAGGGGCAAGGGCCATGTGACGGTGTTAGTACATATGGTCAGTGTGTAGGCTGGCTAGGTATCTGATCTGAGAGTTGAGTAGTTGGGGTTCACAGTCTATTGTGGGACTTGAGTAAATGATGTGGAGGTGTTGTGTGTGAGGGGTACTTTAAGGGGTTATGAGTACCGGGCCTATGTGTAAGGTTGCTGGAAACCTAGACTGTGGGGAATGTTATAGCAGCAGTCTCTCTGGATGTGCAGGCTTGTTTTGGAGCGGTGAGATGGGTGTCAGAGGGGTAATGTGGGGCTGTTTGTGAAGCTGATCTCTGGGACAGCTGGAAGCCATCTTAATCCTCTGTGGTGCATGCTAGAAGGTTTTGATCAATCTTGATATGTTGAAGTTGGCTGTGGAGAATTATCCAGGGGGAGCATGCTGTGGGGTATGAGCAGACTGCAGTGAACAGGGGATCATTAATAAGAACAGCAGCTCCAGATCACAAAGGAAGATGGGGATGGGTGGGCTGTGCTGTGAATGGAGGGCCCCTTAGTCAGGAGTTTCCCTGAATCTTCATGGGTATACAGGGGTCAAAGGACAGAATATCATGGAAGAGGGTGTGACAATCACTGCCAAGGGCACCCAGCTCAGTGATGGGCTCTACATGTAATGTGACAGATGGATGGTGGCCTGGGAGAGAGGAAGAGCCTACACTAAAGTGAGCATTCTGGCAGAGACAAGCCTGGAGGTGGAAGTGGGGGTGGGAGTGGGTGTCTGGGCAGTGTAGCCATGTTGAGATTCTCTGGCTGACTCTGTGTGTGCCTACTTGAGGAAAATGTGGATAAGCCTAGTCCAGTGCTTATACCCTTACAATGGCTCTCTGTGGGTACAAAGAATTTCTGGAGTGTCTGTCTGTGGGATGTGAGCCTGGGACTGCCTGGCAGGCACCTTTATGATCCTCAGAAGGCAGCAGAGGCTGCCACCAAGCACTGCCTCCCACAAAGGTCCAGCCCTGAGCCCAGGGGCTGTGCCAGTGCCTAAGGGTCTGCGTGTGCGTCTGTGGGCTGTGTCCACGGAGTGCTCGGCTATGTGCCTGCGCCCTTACCGTCCTCGGTGGGCACGTAGAGATTGAGGTACAGGCAGTCCTCGCTCTGGTTCTGCACATAGGTGGCGGCCGCCTCCAAGTTGTCGGTGAACCACACAGGCAGCATGATGGCGGGCAGCGCCCCGTGCAGGTTCTGCGGGCAGGCGGGCGGCAGGGTGGTGGCGTTGCGCACGCCGGGCCAAGAGGCTGGTGCCTCAGGCGGCTGGAAACGGCGGGCGCCCAGGGGCGGCGTGGCGTAGGGCACGCCCAAGAACTGCACAACCGGGCCCAGGATCTCGTTGTTGAGCTCGCGCCGCACACCGCGCACTCGCCCGTAGGCCGTGTTCACCACTGGGAAGCGCTCCTCCCCGAGGCTGCTGAGGCCCAGGCCAGGGCCGCCCGGGGCGCCGCCGCCGGGACCCCCTCCCCCCCGTTGAGCCCCCGCCAGCCCCACCAGACACAGCGCCAGGAGCCACATGCTGATCGGGGGACCCCCCCTCCCTCCCCGGGACCCCCCCCCTCGGAGAGAGAGAGAAGGGGGGGGAGAGGGAGGGAGGCCCCCCTCGCCCCAGGAGGGAGGAGGGGGCAGGGGAGAGGAGGGAGGAGGGGGGGTGGGGAGAGTCCGAGGTTAGACTGGACAGAGAAGGGGTCTGTTCCTCTCCATGGAGGTGGCAAGGGGTGGGGAAGGGGAAAGAGGTGGGAACAGGTGAAGGCAGGCCCGACCTGCAGGAGACAGAGCGGGACAGGGAAGCAAGATACAGACAGACAGACAGACAGGAAAATACAGAGGAGAGGTGGAAGAAGGGAAGGGAAATTGGATGGGGCAGACAGAAAGGAATGGGGAAACAAGAGACAAGTGGTTAGTGACTTGGAATTCAAACCAAGTTGCCCCCTTCTTCCACCCACAGGTCCCCTGGCACTTCCTCCCTCCCAGTCCAGCATCCTCCTCCCCTCAGCAGGGACCCAGGCTGGGGGTGGGGGGTCAAGATGTGGTCAATGTCCTGGACAGAGCCAGAGGAGAGGGAGGAAGACCCAGTATGCCCCTGCCAGTTGCTCTGTCCCTCCCAGTAGGTTCTCCTCAGGGACTCAGGAGTCCCAGTTCCCCCCTCCCTGGGAGGGAATAAGATAGACAAGCAAGAGAAAATAAAAATACCAAGTATTGGTAATTAGCAGGAAATGGATATGTGTTAATTACTCCTGAGCTATAATTTATGGCACTGAACCCCTACCCCAGGCCAGATTTAGGCCTTCCTTGGGAATATACAAGCCCAGCACTTCCCCTCTTCAACACACAATTCTCTAAGTATTCATGCAGCCCGGACCCCCTCTCCATTTCTTTCCTCAGAAGTTGAGGTGCCTTAAGGCCAGTGTTAGAGTAGGGAAGGGATGCTGGAGGGGCAAATCCCCGGACAGATGCGTGATCCTGCAGCCGGTTGCCGGGCGACGGGATGCTGCCCCGCAATGTTACCTCGGCAACGGGTTGCAGCTTTAACCCTGGAGGGGGGGTCTGGAGGAAGAGGGGAAGGGGCTGACTTGGTTGTGGGGTCCATTCAGGGCATGAGGGGGAGGAGAGAATGAATCAGAGTGCTAGAGTTTCCCCCAAGCTTAGCCTAGAGGAAGAAGTATATATCTTGAGGGGAGGGGAAGATGGGGTGCATCAAGGACCTAAAAGACCTGCCTTTCTCCCTCCAGTTGGCCAACCAGAGCCTAGCCATAGAGACAAGGCCTCTGGCTAGGGAGAACAGGAGCTGAGGTGGGCTTAGGGAGGCATCACATGAACCCACTGACTGCCTTCTCCCACAATCTTGGACAACCTTAGACCCCAGACACC
The DNA here is from genome assembly GCA_963574655.1 of Perodicticus potto. Taxonomy (NCBI): domain Eukaryota; kingdom Metazoa; phylum Chordata; class Mammalia; order Primates; family Lorisidae; genus Perodicticus; species Perodicticus potto. Next base: position 25,074 of record CAUYRH010160590.1, read on the forward strand.
TCTTCTTTGCAAAGCATTTTGACCCATGTCCTGGGAACAACTCTCAGTTTTCTTCTCATCCCATTCCATCTCATCCCATCCATTTACCTCCCATTCCCCTTGACAGCCCCCACAGTTGCTGCTGTGATGCCTGGGTGCTCGGGGCAGCCAGGCAGTAAAAGGGAAGAGATCGGACCGAAGGGGGCAGGTACACAGGTCAATTCAGCAAGCCCCCCCCACCCCCACCAGCCGCCAGAGCTGTTTGCTGACGCGGGGTTTTCAGAGCCAGGCGCCAGCCCTCGGGTGGCTCTCTGCAGGTGTCAATTTATTCCAGAGATGAGGACACAGGGATCCTTACCACACACGCCCAGCCATGCCCTCCCCCTCTTCAGGTTGTCCTAAGCTCCTGTTCCCCCATCACCTGAAAGGGGCTTGGAGCTAGCTCCCCCAGGGTCTCCTGTTCCTAACATAGGCTGGTCTCAGCTACCATGGCCTTGCTGCCCTCCTCTCCCCAACATGGCCTGCCCCTGTCACCCACTCTCGGTTAGGGGACTGTGGGCCCCTGGCCTCCTCTCCATCAGTCAGCTTCTCTCCCTCCTTTCTTATTACTGGAGGCCCCCCGTCTCTCTCTCCTATCTGTAGCGCTCCCTCAGAACATCTTTCCTGGGCCTTTTCCAGCTAGCTCCAGCTCTTCTTGCCTTCAGTCACTCGTCCCTTGGTCCTTTTACATCTCTGTCTTCATCTCTCTCTTTGGTTTTCTCATCTCTTTCTACTCTCCTCCACATACCTTCCCCAAATTTCTCCTGCAAGCTTGCTCATGCTCTTTCTCCTCCCTGTCTTTTCCCCGTCTCTGTCTCCCCCATTTTCTCTCCTCATTTCTGTCTACCACATCTCGCTCCCTCCTCCTCCCCATCCCTCTGCCTTGCTTTCTCCATTCTAGCCCAGGCCTGACTCTCCCAGCCGAGAAGAGTTGAGGGACGGGGGCTCAGGCCGCAGGCCCCCCCTTCCTGCAGTGGTGAAAATGGCTTGGCCGGGAAGGGGAAAAGGAGGGGGAGGGGAGATGGGAACACACGGGGTCTGTGGGCCCATTCAAAGGATCATTCATGGACTGGAGAGAGGCAGAGACAAAGAGACCAAGACGCAGAGACACGGCGAGAGCATCCCTAGGCGGAGACACGCAGACAGAGCAGGCTGGGGGAAACCAGGCGCAGGGAGGGAGATAAGGAGAGGGAGACCCCAGTGGACCGCTCGCAGCCCCCTCCACCCTGCCCGGCTTAGCTCCTACCTGGCTCAGCCCTGGGGCCGTGGTGCCTCCATCCAGGGCTCCGAGTAGGGGGCGGACGGCCTTCGGGAGGGGGGCGGCGGCCTTTGAGCCCCCGCTGCCCCGCAGGCCCAGCCCCGGCCCGCAGCGCCTCACCCGGCGGGGGAGGGGGATCGCCCCAGCCCCGGGGGGCGGGGCCGGGATCCAGTCGATCCCTGGGAAAAGGAGAGCTAGGGGATGGGGTCGTGGGAGCCCAAGAACAAGGAACCCCGCAGTGGGGACAGTAAAGCAAAGAAGGTGCAACAAGACAGGACTGGATTGGGGATCCACTGGCTCTGTGGGCTGGTTTCGAGGGACCAGAAGGCGGTCCAGGCGGAGGATCCTAAAGGATCAGGTGATGGAGAAGGAGTCCACGGCAATCCCCAGGGGCCCGGGAGCGCAGGATCCGCGGTGCAAGGGCAGGGATCCAGCCGGAATCTTCGGGGAGGGGGAGGGATCTAGTCGATCCCGAGGGCGGGAGGGAGGGGGAGGTCCGGGGACTCTGAGAAGGGCGGGAGCCGTGTCCGGAGCCCGGGGCTGGGGTCGGTGCTGTTCTTAGGAGGGAAGGTGGGGGTGGGGTAGGCTTCGAGGGATGCTCAGAAGCCTGGAGGCCCGGACTCCCGGCTCCGCGCGCCAGGGCCCGCCCGCCCCGCGTCCATCCCAGCCCGAGAGTGATGATCCGCCGGCGGAGCAGCCGCAGCAGCCCCGCGCGTCACCGCGCGGCCGCCTCCCCCGCCCCCTGTCGAGAGAGCGGCGCACACCCCCCGCTCGCACCCGCCTGCCCGCCCGCCCTCCGGAGTGTGGGGGAATTGAAGACATTGGAAGAGGGTGGGAGTGGACAGATGGACTGAAGGACATAGCGGGCTAGGGCAGGGTGTAGATATCTCCCCCGTCTCTCAACCTCGGGGCTCAAGTGATCTGAGGGGGCAAGGGTCGAATGATAAGGGGCGGGGCATTATACAGAGAAGGAGGAACGTTTTGGCATGGAGGAGGAACCATCTTCTAGTGGGCGGGTTTGATATAGGTGGGTGGGGCTTGGGTATCCAAGGGGGTGCCTCCTCTTTGGGAGAGTAGGTCTGGTTTAAAACAGAACGGGAGGAGCCTGTGGGGCAAAGAGGCGGAACTTTGTGTGGGGACTAGTATCTCTGGAAATTGGCCGGAGGTGAGGGGGAGGGTTCGAAGAGGCGATCAACTTGGAAAGTGGGCCAATCCGTGACGCAAATCCTCTAGTCCTGCCTTCAAACCCGCCCCCTACGCCTTCGCTCCTTTGCTCCTAATTGGTTCTGTTTTCTCCGCCCGCCAGACGTCTTCACCACTCCGCAGCAGTTTTACAAAGAAGCCAGTACGCGGGTGGAGACTTGAACGCTGAAAAGAACACGGCCTGGATTGGACACCTGTGAACCTTATTTAAATGGACGATCGGGATTGGTTGGCCTCTTGGGTGGCCTGGGCGGTGTTGGTCTGGCGCGTGACCATTCACTTCCATGGCAGGCATGGGGACTGCTTTCCGTCGCCTGGGCGCCTTGTCCGGAGCTGGGGCCTTAGGGTTGGCCTCCTACGGGGCGCACGGTCAGGGCGCTGGGGACTAAGTTGGGACTGCGCTTGAGGCGACCTCTGGGGTCTGGTGCAGGGGCGGGGTCTACGCAAAGTGTCCAGCCTCCTGCTTACCACACAGCCCTTGGAGCCTGAGCCTTTTAAAGTTCCCTGGCCGGGTGCAATTGGTTTGCAGTACTGTCTGATGCTTGTTTCCACCAATTGGAAGCTTCCTGGGGGTCTCCCTTTCTCGCCAGTGTTCACTTGAGTTCCCCAAGATTGGGGGCAGGTTTGGTAACCTTTCCCTCTCCTCTCCACAGGCGCCCAATTCCCAGATGCCTACGGAAAAGAGGTGAAGTAACTGCTCTGGGGCTGCTCGACTTGGCGGGCCTACTGGGGCATAAAGTCTGGGATTCCTGAGGGAGGTGGTGCGGACTCTAGAGTAGTGAGGGCTGCTAGCCTGTGGTGTGGGAGCAAGCTGTGACTTCGAGGGTAGGGTGGGGGAAAGAACTTTGGTTCCATGAGTCACCACAGGATTTCAGGTTCTTGTGTTGCTTAGGAAGTTACACCCCCGGCTCCCATTTCTCTTCTTCTTACAGCTCTTTGACAAAACCAACAAACATCACTTCTTTCACAGCCTGGCCTTGTTAGGGGTGCCCCATTGCAGGAAGCCCCTCTTGGTAATCATTCCTCCTATCTAACCCTGATTAAGCCCCCCTGAGTTTTCTCAGCCTACCTTGTACTTACAGTTCTGTTTCCTGTGCTGTTTTCTTCAGGCCGGGTTACTACTAGCCTCTGGAACCACGTTATTCTGCACCAGCTTTTACTACCAGGCCCTGAGTGGAGACCCCAGCATACAGACTTTGGCCCCTGTGGGAGGGAGCCTGCTACTCTTGGGATGGTTGACTTTGGCTCTTTGAGCTCTCTTTTGTTTAATTACTGAGTTTACTGGATAATTTTTTGAGATTTGGAGCAGGAAGGGGATTAAAAGGGAAATACAATAAACTTTGGGGTCTTTACTTATCTAACCTCTGGGAAAAGGAAGGGCAGGAATTCAAACTCTGAACTACCCTAGACTTCCTCTGAACTTCCTCTGCTTCCTGACAGTGAGTCTTGGGTTTGGGGATTTTGCTTACTTCATTTAACTTGTTATGAAATTCTTTTTTTTTTTTTTTTGGCCAGGGCTGGGTTTGAACCCACCACCTCTGGCATATGGAGCCAGTGCCCTACCCCTTTGAGCCACAGGCGCCACCCTGTTATGAAATTCTTAAACCAGTGGACATCAAAGTCATAAAGAATGGCTCAGCGCCTGTGGCTCAGCGGGCTAAGGCGCCAGCCACGTACACCTGAGCTGGAGGGTTCGAATCCAGCCCAGGCCCGCCAAACAACAATGACGGCTGCAACCAAAAAATGGCCGGGCATTGTGGCAGGCGCCTGTATTCCCAGCTACTTGGGAGGCAGAGGCAGGAGACTCGCTTGAGCCCAGGAATTGGAGGTTGCTGTGAGCTGTGATGCCATAGCACTTTATCCAGGGTGACAGCTTGAGGCTCTGTCTCAAAAATAAATAAATAAATAAACAAAGTCATAAAGAATGCTTAGAATAATGCAGATTCCTACTAAAGCCCTTTCGGGGGCCTGGGAATCTGTATTTTAATGAACTTACCTTGTGTTTCTAATACCCATTAGATTTTGAAGATTACTTTAGGGTGGTGTTTTTCAGCCCTGTTCTACAGATTTGTTGGGCAGTCACTTAAATAGAAGTGAGGGTTAAGGCAACACAGGACACAAGGAGTGTCATTAGTTGAAAAATACTTTGGGGCTTAAAGCAGGGACAGATCATCATGTATTGGGGGTCAGAAAATGCTTCACAGTGTTTGAGATGATCTTTAAAGGAGCTCTGTTGTGTGGACGAAACACAATGGGCAAAGAATAAGGTAGTAGGGAGGGGGTTGGGGCAGTGAGTTTTTTTTTTTTTTTGAGACAGAGCCTCAAGCTGTACCCTGGATAGAGTGCTGTGGCATCACAGCTCACAGCAACCCCCAATTCCTGGGCTCAAGCGAGTCTCTTGCCTCCGCCTCCCAAGTAGCTGGGACTACAGGTGCCCGCCACAACGCCTGGCCATTTTTTGATTGCAGCCGTCATTGTTGTTTGGCGGGCTGGGGCTGGATTCGAACCCGCCAGCTCAGGTGTATGTGGCTGGCACCTTAGCCCGTTGAGCCACAGGCGCTGAGCCAGGGCAGTGAGTTTTAATTGTGGGCAGTTTCTGAGTAAGGCAGAAAGGAAGTGAGAAAAGATAGCAAAGCAAGCTGTAGTAGTACATACAGCATGAGAGAACTAGAACATGTTTAGAGGGGTAGTATCTACTAAGCCAGTATTGATCATGTGTCAGATGCACGTTAGTTACAAGGAAGATCAATTATGGGCAAGATAGCCACTGTCTTTTCCCTCAAGGAGTTTCTCATCTGATGGTGGAGTTGCATGACATGCCTGAATGAAAAGAACAGGAAAGCAGCTGGACAGTGGAAGGTGTGCCCCTTTATAGGGAAAGCCTCACCAAGATGGTCATATTTAAAAATTTTTTAGAGGCAAGGTCTTATTTTTTTCTCCCAGGCTGGAGTGCAGTGGCTGATTATAGCTCACTGCAAGCTTGAAGCTCTGGATTCAATCAACCTTCCCACCTCACCCTCTCAAGTAGGTGGGACTACAGGTGAGTACCACCATACTCCACTGATTTTAAAATGGTTTTGTAGACATGGGGTCTTGCTATATTGCTCAGGTTGGTTTCAAACTCCTGGCCTCAAGTAGTCCTCTTACCTCAGCCTCCTAAAGCATTGGGATTACTTATGGGTATGAGCCACCAAGCCTAGTGAAGGTGGCCCTATTGAAGCTGAACTAACCATGCACCAAATGGAGGGGAAATGTATTCTAGGCATAAAAATAGCTAGCAAAACAGGATGAAAGGAACAACTTAAAATTTGAGGCAGGAGTGACTAAAGGGTCCTGGTTGGCCAGTGTAGGCCTTGTTAGACAGTGGTAAGGCATTTGGACTTTATTTGCACTAAGTCACTGAAAGGTTTTATTCTTTTGTTGTTGAGACAGAGACTCACTCTGTCGCCCTTGGTAGAGTACCATGGCGTCACAGCTCACAGCAACCTTAAACTCTTGGGCTTAAGCGATTCTCTTGTCTCAGCCTCCCAGATAGCTGGAACTACAAATGCCTGCCGCAATGCCTGGCTATTTTTTGTTGTTGTTGTTGCAGTTGTCATTGTTATTTAGCTGGCCTGGGCCGGGTTCAAACATGCCATCCTTGGTGGATGTGGTTGGTGCTGTAACCATTGTGCTATGGGTGCTGAGCCATTGAAAGTTTCTTTTGTTTGTTTGTTTTTGAGACAGAGTCTCACTATGTCACCCTCCGTAGAATGCTGTGGTGTCATAGCTCACAACAACCTCAAATTCTTGGACTTAAGCAATTCTCGTGTCTCAGCTACCCAAGTAGCTGAGACTACAGGTGCCTGCCACAATGCCCGGCTATTTTTTTGTTGTAGTTGTCATTGTTTGGCAGGCCCGGCTGGGTTCGAACCTGCCAGCTCCTGTGTATGTGGTTGGCACCCTAGCCGCTGAGCTACAGGCCCCAAGCCCCATTGAAAAGTTTTAAATTTGTGGCTCAGCGCCTGTGGCTCAATGGGCTAAGGCGCCAGCCACGTACAACTGAGCTGGCGGGTTTGAATCCAGCCCGGGCCTGCCAAACAACAATGACGGCTGCAACCAAAAAATGGCCGGGCGTTGTGGCGGGCGCCTGTAGTCCCAGCTACTTGGGAGGCAGAGGCAGGAGACTCGCTTGAGTCCAGGAATTGGGGGTTGCTGTGAGCTGTGATGCCACAGCACTCTATCAAGGGTGACAGCTTGAGGCTCTGTCTCAAAAAACAAAACAAAACGAAAAGTTTTAAATTTGTTTTTTGTTTTTTTTTTAAGAGGCAGGTCTCACTATATTGCCTAGTCTGAAGTACAGTTGACTATTCACAGGTATGATCATCACACACTGCAGCCTTGAACTCTGGGCCTCAAGCCATCTTCCCACCTTACCCTTTCTAGTAGCTAGGACTACAGGCTAACATACTGTGCCCAGCAATCATTCTTTTTTTTTTTTTTTTTTTTAGAGACAGAGTCTCACTTTGTCACCCTCGGTTGAGTGCTGTAGCGTCACAGCTCACAGCAACCTCCAGCTCCTGGGCTTAAGCAATTCTCTTGCCTCAGCCTCATGAGTAGCTGGGACTTCAGGCACCCGCCATAATGCCTGGCTATTTTTTTGTTGCAGTTTGGCCAGGGTTGAGTTTGAACTTGCCACCCTCGGTATATGGGGCCTGCACCCTACTCACTGAGCCACAGGTGCTGCCCACAATCATTCTTTTTAATTTCTATTTTTGTGTATGTTTTATAAAGCACAATCTGTATAATGTATTCATGATGCATACTTAATTTTTCATACTTAATTCAAAAAGTAGGGAGATTCTCAATGAGAGGATTTTAGGTAGTCTCATCCAGTACCATTATCTTTAATTACAATCAGCATACTTTTTTCCTTTTAAAAAAAAAAAAAACACTATTTATTGAACTCATGAATATACTGATCACTATATGAGGTTTTTTTTTTTTTTTTGGCCAGGGCTGGGTTTGAACCCACCACCTCCAGCATATGGTGCCGGCGCCCTACTCCTTTGAGCCATAGGCGCCACCCCTTCGCTTTTTTTTTTTTTTTACAATCTGCATACCTTTAAATCCAGAATTTTGGCCTTCCACACTAGTCTCTACTGAGTGTCAGATTCCTGTACCAGCAGATTTCAAGGCAGCCCTGAAGCAAGAGTTTACCAGAGACCTGAAAGAATTCCTGGCAGCTGACGTGAGGAGTTGAGAGGGTCAGCAGTGAGAGATGATAGCAGGGCTAAATGGTGGAGACCTTGTGCTGAGAAGTTGGACTGTTTGCTGAGGGCAATGGGGAGTCACTGAATCATTTATATACAGGGAGGTGGCATGATTGGGTGTGCATTACTAAAGGATCACACTATTTCATTTTATTTTTAATTTTTTTTTTTAGAGACAGTCTCACTTTGTCACCCTAGGTCATTTGTTAAGTGAGTTATTTAAGTTAGTTTTGGTGTGGCACAGCAAGGGACACTCAGGCTGAAATGGTGAGAATACTAAATTTATTACAGACCAAGAGTGAAGAAGTCAACTGATTTCATGGGCCCATGGAAAGAAAAGTGATGTCTAGGACTCATGCACAACCAACAGCTAGAAAGCAAAAGATGGAGGGATGTGTGGGCTGAAGCTTTATTGGAGGCCAAAGTCTTGTTGCCTATCCGGGTTTCCCATGACAGAGCTGGACTGGTTAATTCCAAAGGAGCATGAGACTCAGGGGTTACAGTATTGAGTTCACCAGAGTTAAAGCAAAAGTAAGATAGTCAAGTGGTTCAGGGCATAAGCCTTATCTATCTAGAGCACAAAAGCAAGAATTGGGTGGAGATTGACTCAAAAGATATAGGTCAAGGGTGACAAGCCAGGGACAGTACAACAAGATGGTTATTAAGGCAATATTAATATGAAGGGGAGTTATGGCATTTACTGAACATTTCAGGGGGGGGTCTTCTCAATAGCCCTGCAAATTAGGGAAGGGAAGCTAAGAGAGATGAAGTAACTCATTCTCTATTATACAGCTAGGGCCTGGGTAACCTATGATTCTAAGTCCCAGAGCTAAGTTCTTTCTTTATTCTACAAACAACAACAACCAAAATAGATTACAGCAGTGAAGACAGATCCTTTAAAAAGATAACTTCATGCAATATGTTCAGTGTTACAAGTAGATACTAAGGTGGGCTTGTTTTACCTTTGGGAATTGGTAAGGCCAGTCTGTGGCTGGGTTTTCAGCATGAATAGGAGTTCACCAGAAAAAAGAGGACAAGACTATTGATAAAAAGCCAAGAGGAAAACGGGAGAGCCTGGGGCCCCAGACTGGGTGAGCAGGCAAGAAAGGGTCAAACAGTAAGGGTAGGGCCCACACTATACATAGGGTCTCTTTTGCCAATCCTTTCCTCATATCCTACATCCAAGCCATCATCAAGTCCCGTTGGCTCATATACATGTCTGGAATCTGACCATTTCTCTACACCTGAGGTTATTCTGGTATCCTCACTTATACATCTCACCCCCCACAACCAAGTGCTACATTATTATTTTAATATCTCTAAAGTCTACCCCCTCTGCACTACCAGGATATAGCCATCCTTTCCCCTTGACTTCTGCTAACATCCCAGCCTGGGCATCTCCCTGCAGTTCTTCTCTTTCTTTTTTTCTTTTTGAGACAGAGACTCGAGCTGTTCCCCTGGGTAGAGTGCGGTGGCATCACAGCTCACAGCAACATCCAATTCCTGGGTTCAAGCTATTCTCCTGGCCCCGCCTCCACGCCCGAATATTTTTTTGGTTGCAGTCATTGTTTGGCTGGCGTCTTAGCTGCTTGAGCCACAGGCGCCGAGCCTGCAGTTTGCAGTTTTAAAGTTCTTTCTAAGACACATTTGATCTTCACTCTACTTCTTTTTTAGAGACAGAGTCTTTATTGCCCTCGGTAGAGTGCCGTGGCATCACACAGCTTACGGCAACCTCCAACTCCTGGGCTTAGGCGATTCTCTTGCCTCAGCCTCCGGAGTAGCTGGGACTACAGGCGCCCGCCACGATGCCCGGCTATTTTTTGTTGTTGTTGCAGTTTGGCTGGGGTCGGGTTTGAACTCGTCACCCTCAGTATGGGACCGGCGCCCTACCCACTGAGCCACAGGCGCCGGCCTGATCTCTCTCCGCCTTAAAATCTTTTGATGGGCCCCTTGCTGCCCTTCGGGCCAAATACCAGCTCCCATAAGGGCTTCTGCAGACGACACTCCTTCTAAACCACTCAGCCAGTAGGCTCCCAAGGCGTACTGCACCTGCGGACCTCCTTCGGCCCAGGACCCAGACCCCAGACTTCAGAACTCCTCTTGGAGGAAGCGTTTTCTGACCGTGCTTCCTCTTCTGCCCTCCTCCCTCAAGCTTCAACTCACGCACAGTCATTACTGACACTGTTTGATGGCCTGGCACCCGCGTGCCTGGGGGCGCCTGAAAGAAGTACTGTAATTGCGAGGCGCCTGTGTGCTCACCGCTGCGATAGGGAGAGAGGATAGCGAGGTCGCCCTTGGGAGGCAGAAAGGGAGCCAAGAACCAGTCCTGGAAGCCAATGACTGAGTGTAGAGGGTGTTCCGCTGCGTCAGCGAGGCCCGAACCCAGGGGCCGGCCGCGAGAGCGCAACGCAGGGAGCTCTTGCTTTCCACCAAGGGACGCTGAGCACTCTGCGGACTCGGCGGGGGTCACAGGGCTGGGGCTTAGCGCCCTGCCCTCCCCAAGCGCTCTGCCCCTGCAGTCGGTGTGGAAGGTGCGGGAACGCGGGCAACATCCAGAACCGCCAACTCCTGGGTCCGCGGTCCCGCGGGAGAAGAGGCGGCCTTCTGTCTGCGCAGACGCGCCGATCCGGCCGGGAGGGGCGGGGCCTGAACGGGTCGAGGGGCGGAGTCAGATTCCGGGCCCACCTCCCCCAGCTTCAGAGAGCAGCCGTGGGCTCCGCTCCCCGACTGTTCTGAGTGCTTCAGGTGAGCAGGGGAACAGAGGAGTCTGGGAGACCATTCTCGAGGTCCGGCCGTCGGTCTGACTGCGGGTCCATCTGACCTGCCGTCTGCCAACAGCTGTCCCCGCAGAAAATGGGAGAACAAAGGGAGAGGGCGGTTCTGGGGCCCCTGAGGGAATCCAGGGTCCCAGGTACCTCGCCCCGCCCACTGACACTTTCGGTTTCTCCCGAGTCAGAAGCGCCGCCCAAGAGACCCTGGGCCGGCGCACGGCTGCTTCTCTGCGTTTTCCTTTCGGTCTTTGTGTCTGTCTCCGTGTCTGTCTGGCTGTCTCCGATCTTGCCTCCGCTTCCAGAACTAAGCCCCGAATCCGACATCCTGAAAACCTCAGCCCCTTTCTCATGGAAGGTAAGTGCGTGCAAGGCCGGGGGTCTCCGTTATCCCCCCCACGATCTTGGTGTCGAACACATCCTCCGAGAATGTGCTCAGACTCGCTGGGTAGGGCCCCTCCCTTCCTCCTGGGAGCCTCCGCCCTGCTCCCCTGCCCCATCTCTCTCTGCCTCTTCCCGCCACATTTCCCCCACAGTCTCAAGGAACATGGGCTAAGGAAAAAGGGGATGAGGGCGCGGATCTCTTTATAATCTACCCTGCCTTTCCCCACAGGTTACTTGTCACCCAAAGGTTACGCCCCTTCTCCCCCACCTCCCTATCCTGTGACCGCTGGATACCCGGAGCCGGCGTTGCATCCTGGGCCTGGGCAGGCGCCTGCCCAGGCACCGGCCCCTGCGCCTGGCTTCGCTCTCTTTCCCTCTCCCGGCCCCGCGGCCCCGGGGTCTGCTGTCCCCTTCTTGCCACTGCCAGGGGTACCTTCTGGCCTGGAATTCCTGGTGCAGGTGAGTGGGAAGAAGGAAGGGTGACAGCAAATAGACCTGAGCGTGCAGGTGGACAAGCTGATGTACGTGCTGTGCCTCTTTTTTTAGATTGATCAGATCTTGATTCACCAGAAGGTTGAAAGAGTGGAAAGTAAGTAGGAGGAATAGGTTGGGCCTCATGATGGTGACATGGATGGTGGGCGCCTGTGGGCAGGCTGTGTCTAAGTCTCTGGGTAACCCCTGGCAGCGTTCTTAGGCTGGGAGACCTGTAACAGGTATGAACTGCGTTCTGGGGCCGGGCAACCCCTGGGTCAGGCAGCCGAGGAGAGCAACTGCTGTGCTCGTTTGTGCTGTGGTGCCCGCCGGCCGCTGCGTGTCCGCCTGGCAGACCCCAGTGACCGTGAGGTGCTGCGTTTACTTCGCCCACTCCACTGTGGTTGCAGCTGCTGTCCCTGTGGCCTCCAGGAGGTGGGTGGGAGGAATGGAGTGTGGGAGAGGTTCTGGTAGGGGGTGGGCCTTATAGGGTGGGACAATGATGATGGGGCAGGCCTGGATGAAGCATGGCTAGATGGGAATGGGCAGGTTGGGATGGGAGGTTTAGTGAGAGGCCAAATAGGTAGACTTGGGACCAGTGAGAGCTTGGGCAAGGGTACACTGGCTGGGCAGTGACCATGTCTATTTCCTACTCCAGATGGAAGTACAAGCTCCACCAGGCACCACCATTGGCCATGTTCTACAGACCTGGCATCCCTTCCTCCCCAAGTTCTCCATCCAGGATGCTGATCGCCAGACGGTCCTGCGAGTGGTGGGGCCCTGCTGGACCTGTGGCTGTGGCTCAGACACCAACTTTGAGGTATCAGGAGTACAGGGAGATTGTTGGGTCCTTTATAAGCAAGATGGCATCTTCCATGAGGCAGAATGGCCAACACTAAGGTCAAGACCCTGAGTTCATCAATCCAAATCCACCATGACTCCCACCACATGTGCAATTTGGAAATAGGATGGCCCTATGATCTTATAATAGTATGGCAAAGACAATTTCATCTTAAGGACCAATGCTGATTTTTTTTTTTTTTTTTGAGACAGTCTCACTTTGTCATCCTCGTAGAATGCCATGGCCTACCTCAGAGCAACCTCAAACTCTTGAACTCAACCGATTCTTTTGCCTCAGCCTCCCAAGTAACTGGGACTACAGGCAACTACCACAATGCCCAGTTTTTTTTTTTTTTTTTTTTTTTATTGTTGGGGATTCATTGAGGGTACAAGAAACTAGGTTACACTGATTGCATTTGTTAAGTAAAGTCCCTCAATGCCCAGATATTTTTTACAGACAGGGTCTCACTCTTGCTCAGGCTTATCTCCAACTCCTGAGCTCAGGCAATCCACCCACCTCGGCCTCCCAGAGTGTTGGAATTACAGGTGTGCGCCACCATGCCCAGCCTCAATGCTGATTATTGTATACAGCTCTGAGTTGTTGTTGGTGGTGAGGAACCTAAGGCCACACTGTATTTAGGGTGAAGGATGATTAAATCTCCTATGGGCTGGGCCCACGTGACTGCTATACGTGAGTTTGTGAGGTTAGGCCCTGGTGCAAGCACTAATTTAATGTGTTAATATCTTGTGGCTTGCCTTGCCAACCTGGCAGTCCAAGTGGCCCCTCCAACCTGAAAAGGTGATATTCTTCTCTGCATATCTTCCTGTCACCAATCCAGAGTGGTGAGAACAAGTGTGAGAACTTCAGCGTAAGATCTGGGAAGCACCTTGGTTTGTAGAAGATGAAGATCTTTGAGTTCTTTAAGGGATAATTCCCTATGCAGATAAGGGAAAAATAGCAGGCTTAATCCAGTAGACTTCCCAACACTTCTGAGGACTTTCTAGCTCTGATGAGGTGCCGTACCTAAAGTTACTTTTACAAAATGAATCACCTTGGGGTGGTGCCTGTAGCTCAAAGGAGTGGGGCCACCAGCCCCATATGCCGGAGGTGGCAGGTTCAAACCTGTCCCTGGCCAAAAACTGCAAAAAAAAAAAGAGTCACCTTGGTAGCTGGAGGGAGGTTTTGTGATAGGGACAGTTGAAAACAAGATATCTGGGTGATATGTGGATGAGAATATGTAGATTGTGGGGTTCTCATAGTGTCCCTTTTACACAATTATGAATGGTCCATACTTTGGGCTGCACCCTGGGAACTGTGGGGCTAGGTAGGACAGGCCCTGCCCGGACCTGGACTGGGCTACAAGAAGTAGGGGAAAGACTATAGGACAGTGGGGAAAAAAGATGGGAAATTACTCCAGTTCTATTTACTAGAGAATGAGCATAGGAAAAGGACCAGGAAGTCACTGTGAGTTACCACCCACATCAGTGGGGCCTGTTGCTGCTGGGTTTAGAAAGGCCAGTGGAAATTGTGGTACTCAAAGGCTACTTACTACTGCCCCTCCCCCTGATAGACAGGTTTGAATTCCCTCTAGATGAGGCTTGCATGTAATGCTGGTCCCACCACCCCTACTTTGCAGATTAGAGAAAAGGCACTCCTTCAGGTAGACAAAGCCTTCTGGTTGCCTGCTTAGCTGGTGAAGTACAGCCAGGATTTCAACAGCTTTCCTTTGCCTCTTAGCCAGACTACTTTATTTTTTTTTTTTTTGAGACAGAGCCCCAAGCTGTCACCCTGGATAGAGTGCCGTGGCATCACAGCTCACAGCAACCTCCAACTCCTGGGCTCAAGCGAGTCTCTTGCCTCTGCCTCCCAAGTAGCTGGGACTACAGGCGCCCGCCACCACGCCCGGCCATTTTTTTTTGGTTGCAGCCGTTATTGTTGTTTGGCGGGCCCGGGCTGGATTCGAACCCGCCAGCTCAGGTGTACGTGACTGGCGCCTTAGTCCGCTGAGCCACAGGCGCCGAGCCAGCCAGACTACTTTATGCAGGGCACAAATACACCAACTGTGGGTGGCA
>CAUYRH010160592.1:0-31763 GCA_963574655.1 Perodicticus potto
TTTAAATTAGCTTCATAGTAGGGCTGAGTACATTGGATATTTTTTCTTCCATTCTTGAAATGTTTTGCTAAGAAGAATATGTTCCAGCTCCATCCATGTAAACACGAAAGAGGTAAAGTCTCCATCTTTCTTTAAGGCTGCGTAATATTCCATGGTATACATGTACCAAAGTTTATTAATCCATTCGTGGGTTGATGGGCACTTGGGCTTCTTCCATGACTTAGCAATTATGAATTGGGCTGCAATAAACATTTTGGTACAGATGTCTTTGCTGTAGTGAATATCAACTTTTAATAGATTTTTTAAATTGTAAATGTTGGATTGGTTTTTTCCAAAAGATAATTCTTGGGTTCAGTTAAAGACTACCTTGGATTTAATTTTTGGTTTCTTTGTTCATAATTCCTGTAGCTATGTTATGTCTTTCTTTTTCCTGTTTATTTTTCCAAATAATTAAGATGAATACTCAGTCCAGTTATTTTTATTTTCTCTTACTAATAAGGGAAAGCTTTAAGACTAAGAATTTTCCCTCTGAGTAAAATTTTGGCTACATCCTATACATTTAGTCATGCCATGTTTTGTATTAGTTTTGTAATGCAGTACTTTTTAATGAATGATTGTTGCAATTTTTATTTCCTCTTAAATCTAATATTTTATATAAGAGAATGTCTTTTTATTACTAGTATCTATTTGTTTAATCCATTTTAAATTGTTAATGTCATTATTAGTTGATGGATCAACTATACTTTAGTGAGAAAATGTTAGTGTGATAATAATAGCTTTTATAAACTTATCAAGATTTTCTTTTCTAGGGTAATATATTAACAATATTTGAGAGCACTGTGGAAACATGAAAGGGAGATATGGGGTCTGTTTTTCAGATACCCTCTCACATACTAACACATATATAAAATATGGTATATATGTATATATATTTAATATAGGTATATATATTAGGTACAAATATATATGCATATATGTGTATGTATACTTATGCATATGTAGTGGTAAAATATAATTAATTTTGTTGTTTAACTTTATTTTCGATCTATGTTAACTATCAAAAACTGATATGTTATGTTTGTGTTTCTTTGCACTAATGATGTGAAAGGGAAACATTTGTTTTTGATTTACTAATGGTCATCTGTAAATTTTCCAAAGATATTATTTGAATTCTTTTCCTATGATTATCAAATCAAAATATATCACTTCTCCTTATGTAATACTTATAATTTAGAATGCCTTTACTTGCTACTCACTTTGCAGCTAAGATCTTTATCAATACAATCTGGGGCTAGACTGGTATTTGTATAAAGTATATTTTCTACATAAAAAGTAACATTTGCTTGTTTTATAACCATATTTAATTATTTAGAAGTAATTCCAATTTATAAGTTTAATACCAATCGCCAGTTCTAAAGTATCATTATTTCCTAATTTTCTTATTTGTACAAATTTCTGGAGTACATAGGAAATTTTGTTACACGCGTAGATTGTATAATGATCGACTTAGGGCTTTTAGGATATCCTTCCCCCAAATAATGTACATTGTACCCTTTTAACCAATTTCTCATCATCCTCCTTTCTCTTACTCCCTCACCCTTTATCTATTATTTCATTCTCCCTACATCCACGTGAACACATTTTTCACACCCACTTATGGGTAAGAACATGTGATATTTGTCTTTCTGTGCCTGGCTTGTTTTGCTTCACCGACTTTCAGTTTCATTCATGTTGCCACAAGACGTGATGTCATTCTTTCTTATGGCAGAATGTATGCCATGGTGTATATACACCACATTTTCTTTATCCAGTCATCCACTGATGGACACTTAGGTTGATTCTTTATCTTTGCTATTGTGAATAGTGCTGTGATAAACATGTGAGTACAAATATCTTTTTGATATATTGACTTCTTTTCCTTCACATAGATACCCAGTAGTGGGATTTCTAGATTGAATGGTAGTTCTGTTTTTACTTCTTTGGGGAATCTCCATACTGTTTTCCATAGAGGCTGTAATAATTTACATTCCCACCAACAGTGTGTGAGTTTCATTTTCTCCACATCCTAAGCCAACATCTGTTATTTCTTGTCATTTTAAGAAGAGCCATTGCCATTTTGACTGTGGTAAGAGGCTATCTCACTGTGATTTTGATTTGCATTTCTCTAATGATTGGTTTTATGGAGCATTTTTTTCATATGTATGCCATTTGTATGTCTTCTTTTGAAAAATGTCTATTCATGTCCTTGGCCCACTTTTTAATGGAGTTATTTGGGGGGTTTATTGTTGTTGAGTTGTTTGAGTTCCTTGTATATTCTGGATCTTAGTCTCTTGTCAGATAAATAGTTTGCAATATTTTCTCTTGTTCAACAAGTTATTTCTTTACTCTGTTGATTATTTCTTTTTCTGTGCAGAAGCTTTTTAGTTAAGTCCCATTTATCTATTTTTTCTATTTTTGTTTTTTGAGGTCTTAGTCATAAACTCTTTGCCTAGATCAATGTTCATAAGCATTTCCCCTAAATTTGATTCTAATATTTTAATAGTTTCAGGCCTTAATCTAAATCTTTAATCCATCATGGGATGATTTTTGTATGTGGTGACAGAGGAGGTTTCAGTTCCCAGAAACAGCCCAAGTTTTCTAACACTAAAGGCCCACGCAGTTGCATCCCAGGACAACACTCAGTCTGGTCAAAAGCTAGAACCTAAGATAGCAGCTTGCTGTAGCCATTAGGTTTCAGAAAGGCTGTGGGACCAAGGGCCTATTCCCTTCTTGGAGCAGTTCCTTTTCACAGGCTTCCAGGCACTCCCAAAGTTAGATTCCAGGCTTGGTAAGATCAAGATGCTCCCCTGTGGCCTGGATTACGAAATTCCCCAGTGGGAAAGTGGACCAGAGAAAGTCTCTCCTTCACTCTCTCCCCAAGGGCTCCCAGCTGGCCCTAGCCACCAAGCTGCCCTTTCTCCTCCTTCTTCCTGGTTTTTGGAGATTCTGGCCACATTTTTGTTTGGTCCCATGATCCTTCTTGGATAATGTATTCCAAGTGTGATCATCTGAACACTGTTTTCTTTCTTCTTGTGGAGGTGGCATGCATAAAATGATTCTAGTCTACTCTCTTGAAAAAAAAATTAAAAAAAAAACCTTGTCTTAGTTTTTAAGTTTTTCTTTTTCATTCATGTTTTCAGTTTTCTGGATTATATCATCAAGAAAAATTTTCAAGATGCAAATGTAAGTAACTTATTTTTTAAGCCATGATATATTTGGAAATGCTTTTACACCAAAAATAACTGACTATGACATGCGCACACTTAACATTTTTGTCTCAAACTCTGTGGACTTTGCCCCAGGATGATCTGGCTTTGTAGCATGAAAGAGAATTCTTCAGCAGACATAAATATAGCCTTGTGTTTTCATTTGTTTGTTAGTACAGATCAGATACCTCTTCTGCCTTCCCACCCTGATATACCGACATGGAGCTGATGGGTAGGGACCCAGAAGAAGAGCTAAAGTTACTTTTTTTAGTTCCTATGATCTCAACACAAAGTGGCCTTGTTATAGAAATTCAGTTCAAACTTTGATTCATGCCCTCTTTGGATTTTGTCTGCATGAAACACGGGCAGGGATATACATGATTGCTATACAGACACTTACACATAACTAAAGAGAATACTGGGCAATCTATTCCACTGCTGAAGGAAAGACCACAGGAAAAATGTAGGCAAGCATCACATCCAGAGGGAACTATGAAGTCCCGTGAAGAAGTTCAGGCTCTAATCCTTTTTCATGCCTGACCCTGTGTCTTCAAATAACGGATCTGGAATATATTGGTTTTTATTTTCTTGAATTACTTTAGTTATTCTTTCAGTCATTCAGTCAACAAAAATAAAACATGATCTCTGGCCTCAGGTTGCTTAAACCATACAGAAGAGAAAGTGAGCAATTGTATAAAAATTTTACAACGTGTAAACACCAAGTATAAAAAGCACTTTACAGAGTCCAGATTGCCTGTTGATCAAGACTGGAGTTGCAGATGTTCATGAGCGAGTTCTGATCGAGTTCTCTGGACCTAGCGTCAACCAAAGGGAGGCTGGGGAAGCATTCGTGTGACCACATCTGTGAAGGGCTGGACCCTGGGTCTCTTAGGCCTTTTCAGTTCTGAACTTATATGAGAAAGAATGGATTTAAATAATAGCATCTTGGAATATCACTAATTTAGGTGCCCCTCTCCTCATAATCTTTGCATCTCGTTCAATCTTCCTGGGTTCTCCCCAGATCTTCAGCATTGTCAACGCCCCACTGCGCCTTGTAGTCCAGCCATCCCAGGCACTTACAAGGCTTGTACT
Organism: Perodicticus potto; assembly: GCA_963574655.1. NCBI lineage: Eukaryota > Metazoa > Chordata > Mammalia > Primates > Lorisidae > Perodicticus > Perodicticus potto. Next base: position 4,338 of record CAUYRH010160592.1, read on the forward strand.
TGCGCTATAACTACTTCTCTATACAAATGTTCTTGCATCTGGGAGGAGTCAGCTGCAAAAAAACCCCAAAATAAACAAAAAAACTAAACAGGAATGAATCTTGAAAGTTTTATGTAATAGATGCTGAAGGCTACCTGTCATTCTGTTAACTTGAGTTTACTCAGGAGGGTAGAATAAAGGGATTATCATTACTTTACTTATATATCACCATATAATTCGACTTGTTGCCTCCAGCATGTAATGTTCTATTTTCATTATTAAGAAAGTTCCTGCAGTAAAAGAAAAAAGAAGAGAAGAGAGGAGGGGGGAGGGAAGGAGAGGGAAGAGAAGGGAAGGGAAGGGAGGAGAAAGGAAGGGAAGGGAAGGTGAAGATAAAGATGAAGATGAAGAGAAGAGAAGGAAAAATTTAAAAAAGAAAACAAAGTTCTATGTACCCTGCTATAGTGTTGTGCCCAGAGAGACACCATGACTATTTGTTGAACATACTATTTGTCTGATTACCCACCTTGGCTTCTCCCCTCTGGATTCACCTCTATTCTCTCCTCTCTGCTCACCATGCTCAGAAAAGGCACAACCATTAGCATCACTACCACATAATTTTATTTTGCTTACTCTGGTCCCACCAGACCAAGTACCTCTCAAACCCAGGGTTTGTTTGTTTGTTTGTTTGCTCCCCCCCACTTCCAAAGAGCTGAAAACCACAGATAACAGAGGGAAGTTTCCTTTCAGGCTGAGAGTCCCTGGATGCAAGGCAAATCTATCACACCAGCTGCCAGCCTGTTGCAGACTGGACTCCCTTCGTGGTTTCAGGCTGAGGGCCGAGCTCTTCCTTCAACATGGGATCTTGAAGAGCTTCCCAGCTGCCCAAAGCCCCAATTTCCTCCACCGCACACAGATGTTGCTGAGTCAGGCCTTACCCTGACAGAATGATGAAGGGATTGAGTCTGTCTGTGGTTCCACTCCAGCCTCCCTCTCAAGCCCTCGGGCCCCCTCCTGGACCATCCTAGGCACTGTTTCCTCTTCTCTGCCCAGTGACCCAGGGATCACTCTTCCATTCCCACTGAAACTGCAAAGAAAAGTCAGCTGTGGCTAGTAAGGCCCCAGAGGCAGAGCTGTGCAAATTTGCACAAGTGCCTCGATCTCTCATAAAGGCGGAGGGGTGGGGAGCTACAGAGACCAGCAGGGCAAGTTGCCAGTGCATGCTGGACACGCCATGGCCTCTAGCCCATCTGTAAAATGAGCACAAGAATGAGTGCTCACAGGGGAGAGGGGAGAGTTAATGAATCGGCATATGGTGCTCACTTCATGCTCGGCACAAGCTCTTTGCAGTATTTCATTTCCATGAGGCCTTGCTCCCTGGTAATTCCTTCGCCTCCCTTTGCTCATGCCTCTAACTAAACCCAAGGTAGGCTTAATAGGAGAGTCAGGTAACAGCTGTGCTTTCTTGCACTGATCGCCTTCTGAGACATGACTCTTGCCTTTGTTATCGAGCCCGCCATGCGGAGAGAGAGAGGCAAATACTTGTGGATTTGTGGAGACTGCCAGGCACGAGATATCTGATACGTGGGAGTCTCCAGCTCTGCTGATGGAGGAATCTCTCATCACCTCCTCACAATCTGATCTTTGTCTCCTTTACCAAAAGTGAATAATATCTTACCTCGTCTTTTCACTAAGTCCATTAACGGGATCTTAAAATCTATCTCCCAGAGATGGGCCTGCTCCAGTCACACATCACTTAAGCCTGTGTCTAGCAAGTTACATTCTTCTCGTGAAGAAAGGAATTAGGATGAGAGAAAAAGAAACTAACAAGAGAAAAGAAAGCCCCAGGGGAGGTTTTCATCTAGCAAAATACAAGATGGGGACTATGCCAGGGTGCTCCATAAATGCTCAACAGACGGACAGATTCATTTCTATTTCCAAAGGGCCTGAGGGTCCCAGACTGAAGGTTCGAATCCACTCTTTATCCTTGGATGAGTCTTTTCTATGTCAACAAGATGAATGGGGCGCTTGGGAGCATGAGAATGAAGAGAGGAGGAGGACAAGCCCAGTAACGTGCTTTCCTTGGAGTGCTCCTCAGCTAGGCTTCGTTCAAGCTCAATTTATTGAGCATGTACTATTTGCCAGGCACTCAGCACCTTGGTGGTATTAACTCATATAATCTTCATAGTGGCACCATGAGAAAGGCACTGTGGTGACCTCCATTGCACCTGTGGAGCTGAGGAACATGGGAGTTGGCAAGGTGATGGAAATAACCCACAGTCACATAGCCAGGTGCTGACAAGGCTAGGATTTGGGCACAGGCCCCTGCTCTAACCATTCCACCATGAGGCCTCTTCTGCTGTCAGCTCCCAGTGTGACCCGGCAGGATTTTTGCCTGGCTTTGGGTCTCTCGTTCCTTCTCAAATAGAATGAAGAGAGTGACGGGAATACTCTCTACCTTCCTTCTACCTTCATTCCATTCTAATCCCTCTTTCCTTCTCTACTACAAAGGGGGGAAATTAAATAAAATCTAATTTCTAATTCCTAGGAGAGTTGGTGAGATTCCACCTTTAAATTCCAAAATTAAATATGTAAACATCTGTTGGCATCCCAGACTTCCCACAAAATCAGAAACTTTCCTACAAGTTCTCACCCCCACCCTGCCCCTTCATTCCCTGGCCCCCCGCCTCCCATCTCTGCCATTCATATAGACCAAGCTGTATAATGTTACAGACAGAAAAAGTGTCTTCCTTTCTTTTGAAGCTCACAGCAGGCTGTCGTCCTATCCATGATCTCTGAAATACTTTTCCAGAACACCCCTTTTTCCTAAATTTTACCCAGGCATCCTACTTCCCTGATGCCCACAGACAGGCTTGGGCAGGACACCAACGAGTCATGTTTATAAAAATAATTTTCATTTCCCCTTTTACATCCCAAATGAAAGAGGAAGGAACTAACTTCATTTAAGTGTGGAAAATAAAATTGAACATAACATGTGCCGGTTCCAAAGCCCCAAACCAGTACCTCACATTCTGTTGTGGTTGCATGGAGCTGAAGGGAAAGGGGGAAAATGCTATTTTAAGTTTCTGTAAAGCATTGAAGAAAAGTGCAGAAATACATCCAGACCCTCAAGTTTGTGCAGAAGACATCCAATTCCTTTATTCAGTGGGATATTGGGCTAATATTAGAATTTCTCCCTCAATAAGCAGCTATTTTAAAAAGTAAAGAAGAAGGAAAGAAAGAAAGAAGGAAAGAAAAGAAAAGAAAGAAAAGAAGAAAAGAAAAGCCACCTTATTATAGAGACGGACTATCATGTCGTTGGTGGGTAACTCCCAGGAAGAATATGGGAAGAAATCTTTAGCCAGCATACACAGTCTTAAATGTTACTTTAAATTCAATTTTAAAAGGGAGATTTAGCAGCCATAATTAAAGTCTCTTGTCTCTGAATCTGCAAACACTGAAATATGCTGCTGAGGAATTTAGACGTTTATCATGGGCTTTAGATGTTTTAAAGATATACATCTCTGCTTCTCCCTCCCAAAATACACAGCATGGGATTAACAAGCAGAGGGTGAACATATTTTGATAGTATAAAGTTTCTCCAGTATTGGGAGGAATGGAAAAAAAATGAGTCAAGAAGATAAAATTCATAAGGCATTTTGTTTTTTACTCTTAGATTCTGTTAGGATTGTAAGTAGAACCTTATCTCTAAATTGCTTAAATAACAAGGTTTATTTCTTTATTTATTTGAGATAGAGCCTTGCTCTGTCACCTGGGCTAGAATGTATGGCATCTTCACAACTCACTGCAACCTCAAACTCCTGGGCTCAAGTGATCCTCCTGCCTCAGACTCCGGAGTAGCTAGGATTAGGACAGCAGAGTAGCTAGATGCCCGCCATGATGCCCAGGCTAATATTTCTATTGTTGGTGGAGATGGGCTCTTGCTCTTCTTCAGGTTGGTCTTGCATTCATGACTTTAAGCAATTCTTCTACCTTGGCCTCCCAAAGTGCTAGGATAATTTATCAAGTTTCCTTCTCTATTTATTTTCATTTTTTATTTTTTATTTTTTATTTTTGAGACAGAGCCTCAAGCTGTCACCCTAGATAGAGTGCTGTGGCATCCCAGCTTACAGCAACCTCCAATTCCTGGGCTCAAGCGAGTCTCTTGCCTCCACCTCCCAAGTAGCTGGGACTACAGGCGCCCGCCACAACGCCCGGCCATTTTTTGGTTGCAGCCATCATTGTTGTTTGGCGGGTCCGGGCTGGATTCGAACCCGCCAGCTCAGGTGTACATGGCTGGCGCCTTAGCCTGTTGAGCCACAGGTGCCGAGCCTCAAGTTTCCTTCTCATTGAACAAGAGGCTCAAAGTCAGCATAGTTTTAAAATATCATCAGGGATTCAGATTTTCCCCTCATTTCTGCTTTACCATCTTCAATGTATCAACACTGTCCTCAGGCTTATCCCTGTCATGGTCACAAGATGGCTGCTGAAGTTCCAGACATCATGTGCAGATGATATAACTTCCAGAAGAAGAAAAGGCTTTTTCTTCCTGTGTGTCTCTTTTTCCAGCAGTCTCGAACACACTCCCTTGCTGACTTACAGGCTAGCACTTTACTACATTTCTATTACGTGGTCAGGTCATCAAACCACTGTAACAAACTCAGACCAATCAAGACTTTCCTTCTGATACACATACCTTGCCGTGGAAGGTGGATACCAAAAATCACCTATTTATCCAGGCAGCTTGAAGTATAAAGGGAAGAATGAATATTATCAAGACAACAAATAGCACCTGCCATACTCCATAATGAACACTTTCCTGTGCATTATTCTATGCATTCAGAGAGGTCCAGAGGAAAACGCTAAACAAATATGGAAGTTTTTTTATATCTACCATTACCATAACAATATTTTTTTTCAAATTGCATAGTTTCATGGGGAATAATGAATGAAAAGTAATGTTTAAGTCTCAGTCTCAAAACTAAGACTTTTTGGTACAAAATTTTAAGATAGGCAGGTACTCTGCATTTTATTATCAGAATAGGATAGAGATTAAGGGCATAGACTCTGAAGCCACAGTCCCAAGGTCACATTCTGGTTCCACCAGTTATGAGCTTCTGACTTTGAGCTAGTTATTTAACCTCCTGATGGGAATGAAAAAACACTTACTTTGTTAGGCAGACAAAAAAAGAAGTTAATGTAGGTACAGAGTTTAGAACAGTGCTAATCATACACACATAACAATTGTCCTAACATTATAAGCTGTAATTATTATCTGATAAATACCTTATTTATCTATACACAAACAAATTCTTTGGAATATATATCCTCAGGTGCAATTTGTTTTCAAGAATACTTGCTGAACAGAGAAATGAATAACAAATTACCCCTTTTCAACCTTTCTCTGAACTGTATTTATTTTGACCAAAAGATAAATTAAAATTTCTTCACTTGTTCATTTCTTACAACTATAATCCAACAGAAAATTCAGTAGACTGATTTTCTGCAAGGGCGAAGACTCTACATAGTTATATGCCATATTACCTTTTGTGTTACTGTGTCTCCAGCTGCTAGACACCGGTCTGACATAGGTAGGTGCTCAATATATATCTTGGTTTGGAATGAATAAATGAAAAATAAGTGAATATAACAGCTACTATCTCCTTCTTAAGTCAACTACAATAGGCAAGAGCTACATCACACTGGCCCTTGAAAATATTGGTAGAGTAGAAACATTTCCCTCTGGAGGATCTTAATCTTCTTTCCTCAGGTTCCCTTACCCCAGCGGTTCTCAACCTGTGGGTTGTGACCCCTTTGGGGGTCGAACGACCCTTTCACAGGGGTCGCCTAAGACCATCTTGCATATCAGATATTTACATTATGATTCATAAGAGTAGAAAAATTATATTTATGAAGTAGCAACAAAAATAAATTTATGGTTGGGGGTCCACAACATGAGGAACTGTATTAAAGGGTCACAGCATTCGGAAGGTTGACAACCACTGCCTTAGCCCAAACCTCACCAGTCCCTCTGTGTGTTCTCCATCCTTCTTCATCCCAACACGCCACACCCCCTCTGGACTTGATGAGAAAATTCACAGCAAGGTGACGCTGCCAAAAGGGGTGTCTTCTGCTTTTAGCCAGGGTGGAGTTAGTCCCACTAGAATTACTTGCTATTATGTATTGAATTGTGTCCCTCAAGAAAGATACTAAAGTCCTAACTCCCTGTGAAAGGGACCTGATTGAGAGATAGGGTCCTTGCAGAAGATCAAATTAAGATGAGGTCATTAGGGTGGGTCCAAATCCAATATGACTTGTTCCTTATGAAAAGGGTCATTTGTGCACAGAAACATCCAGAGAGGGCAGACAAAGTGAAGACATGGGGGAATTTCCACCTGCAAGTGAAGGAACACCTGAGCTATCAGAAGCCACGAAAGAGGCAAGAAGCAGACCCTATCTCCCAGGCCACCAAAGGAAACAACACAGCTGACATCTTAACTTTGAACTTCCCAGCCTCCAGAACTATCAGACAACAAAATTCAAACCACCCAGTTTGTGCTACGTTTTTTATGGCATGCTCAGAAAATTAATATGCCCTTCCCTTGAAAACAACTATAAAACTGGAAAAAATATAGGAGAGAATTGCTTTTAAGTATTTGAACAGCATGCAGGATAGGGCTGTGGCTCTTGAAAGGCAGTCTGAAGTACGTGGAAAGAAATGGATATTATCAAGACATATGAAATGAGCGAAAGCTAAACAAATTTGTTTTCATTTCCAAAACAAGGATATATATTTTTTCAAAACAACAGTGATGATCAACTTTATTCATTTAGCAACTTCTGCTACTGTCTAAATGCCACGTTTAGGGGTGGCCAAATTAACGATCAAAAATGGAATACTGAAGTCCCAGTGAGCAATCCCCATGAGTTTAGCAAAGTGCTGGAGCCCTCCCTTGATAAAACGGCTGACTTTAAAATCAGAAGGGTTGAAATGTGAATCAGCTCTAGTGGAGTGACTTTGGGCACGTTCATTAACCTCCTCACGCCTCAGTTTTCTCAGCCTGACTGTGTGTTTCTAAAGATTTCTACCTCCTTAGATTGAGGAAATAATTAGATAATGAGTAGAAACTCATTAAATACAACAGCTGCATTTTTAGACATGCGATGCAGTTCCTCACCTAGTCTGTACTTAGTGTCCTTGGATGTAAAATGAAGGGATAATAATGTCAATGAACATTTATCTGCTTAAATTTCTCCTATTAAAAAACAAGTACGTTAGCATCAATAAAACAACATTCCCTCCTCATTAACTCCCTTCCTTACAAAAAAAGGGGTATTAAAGGGGTTCTTGTGGCTTAGGAGCAGTGACATGAGATGGACAATAAATCCGCAGGAATGATGAAGAGTATCAGGAACATTAAATGTGTGGGTAAAAATAAAGACTATCTTTTTTTCTTCTCTTATTCGAAAGACAAGAGACAATTTAAATAAAAATAATAACATTAAACTGTAGATGTAAAATATATGTCAAAAGTAACAGAAGGAATAGAAATAGGGTACATGAAAGTGATTAAACATTGTTAAACTTTTTTTATGTTTTATGTGAAGTGGTACAAAATTTACTCTAGTTACTCTGGGATAAGTTCAAGTATTTTAAGGGAACCACTTAAAAATACAAAAAAGTATGGCTAAAAAGCCAACATAGAAAAACAACTACTACAAAAATCAAAAATATATTTAATTAACTCAAATGAAGAAATGAGAAAGGAAGAGTGGAAGAACAAAATAATGGCAAAAATAGTAAAAAATAGAAAGATGGTAGGATTAAATCCAATTATATCAATAATTATATTAAATTATACATTATGTTGATAAGTATAATTTGGGAAAAATTTAACTTATAATTTACTCCAATTAAAAGACGAGATTGCCAGACTGAATAAAAATTATGAGATTCATTTTATTTATTTTTATTGATTCTTATAGTTTCAGGGTATAAGTGGTAATTTAATACATACAAATAATTTGTAAAGATCAAATCAGTGTACTTGGGATATCCATCACCTTAAATATTTGTCTTTTCTTTATGCTAGCACCATTTAAAGTCTTCTCTTAGAAATCTACAATTGATCATTGTAAATTGTAGTCATTTATCCTACCGATGTACCTAACACTAGGTCTTATTTTTTCTATCTGTTTATCTTGTACTCATTAATCAACTTTTTCTTTTCTCCCTCCCTGCTGCCCTTTCTGTCCTCTGGTAACCACCAATCTGCTCTCTAACTTTGTGAGAGCCACTTCGTTAGCTCACACGTGTGAGCTACAACATGCAGTATTTGGTTTATTTCACTTAACATAATGACCTCCAATTCCATCCAGTTACTGCAAATGGTAACATTTCATTTCTATTATGGCTAAATAATATTCCATTGTGCATACATACCACATTATCCATTCATTCATTAATGGGCACATAGGTTGATCCCATATTTTGGCTTGTGAAGAGTGCTGATTTATTGTTTGCCTTTCTTTTGGATATATACCCAGTAGTGAAATTGCTGGATCATAGGGAAGGTCTGTTTTTAGTTTTTTGAGGAACGTCTATAGTGTTCTTCATAGTGACTGTGCTAATGCACAATCCCACCAACAGTGATGTTCACCTTCCTTCAAAGAGATACCCTAGAAATACAAAGACACAGATGGCTTGAAAATAAAATAATGGGGAAAAGATTTGTCCTGCCAATTAGTACAACTATGTTGGTACTCAAGAAAGTACACATTAACATAGGAGAATTGGCTACGAGAAAGACATAATTTATCAACTTTAAAATGATTAGAGTAGGTTGTCCAGAAAAACAAACAATCCTAAATGTATGCGCACTTAATAATAGAGCTTCAAAATACAAGAAAAAAAAGTGACAAAATTTAAAGGAGAAACAGACAAATTCATTATTCTAGATGTTTAATACATCTATCTCATTAATTGATAGGTCAGCTAGATCTAAAATCAGTAAGAATATAGAAGACCAGAACCACACTGTCAACCAACATGACCTTAACTGAAGCATATAAAACATTCAAACATTCCACCCAACAACAGTAAACTACATTATTTTCAAGTGCACATGTAATAATAACCAAGGTAGACCAAATACTGAGGAATAAGTCTCAATAAATTTCAAAGTATTTACATTTTATAGTGTATTTTCTCTGGGTACAGTGTAATTAAATTATTAACCATATGATATCTATAAATCTCCAATTATGGAAATTATACAACATATTTCTAAATAATTCACAAATAAAATGAAAACAATTAGAATAATTAAAATATTTTGAACCAATCAATATTAAAAATAGAATATACAAAAATTGATGAGATGCCACAACTGTGCTTAATAGGATATTTTTACCATTAAATGTTCATGTTAGAAAAGAAGAAAGTTTTAAAATTAATAATCTCACATTTCACCTTGAGATGCTAGAAAATTCAGTTTCAATTAAGTAGAGGAAATAAAATTTCTTTGAAAAGATTAATTAAATTGGTTTATTCCTAGCAAAATTGATCAAGGAGAGAAGGGTGGAGAGAGAGAAAGAGAACAAATTACTAAAATCAGGAAGGGAAGAGACAGCATCAGCAAAAATCCTACAGGCATTAAAAAGGTATTAAAGGAAAATGGTGAAACAACAGGCCATAAAATCCAAAATCTAAGAAAAAATGTATAAATTCACTTGAAACCACAGTTTACCAAAACACTAATTCAAAAATGAATTAGAAAAATCTGAATAGCCATTAAAGAAATGTAAGTCTTTATGAAAATTTTTTTTTCGAAAAGACAACTCTGGGGGCTGATCATTTGCTGGTTACTTTTGTCAAACATTCCACAGAACTCTATCAGACACAACCCAAAAGGAGACACAGGAATAGCAAAGAAAGCCTTGAAGTGACACTTAATGTAGTTTTCAGGGGAAAGCAAATCACAATCCCACAATGCTTACTACCTGATACACACTAGAAGGGGTAAAATCAGAAAGACCTAGTGACAGCGCTAAATGCTGGCAAGCATGCATGCCAACTAGGAATTTTCACATATTGCTGGTGTACTAATTAATTTAAGAGAAAAGTAAACACATGATCATGAAATACTAGTACAAGAATGTCTATAGACAGTTTTTTAAAAAATTAATAGCCCCTAACTAGCAACAAACCAATATACCTCAGTAGAAAATTCAAAAAAATACATCACAGAATATTTGTACCATGTAATACTACTCAGCAACAAAAAAGAACAAACTACTAATAAATTGCCTGATATATTATGGTGATAAATAAAAGTGAGATACAAAATGCAATTCCATTTTCATGAAGCTTAAGGACAGGCAAAACTCAATCTATGCCGATTTGCTTCATTTAGTAAGGGAGACTAGCTGGCAAGGAGCGGGGGCTTGGTGTGCTGTTCCACCATCTCTCTGATGGGAAAATATCCTTGATTTGTTGTGCCATTTCTTGATTTCCCACCATAGCAATTTGTAAGCACCAACATGTCATCACTAAATGTAGATTTGGGAAGAGATGTGCAGAATTGCCTGGTTTAGAGCTGGCTCCAGCATATCACTTGCCCTAAGGAACTTTTCTGGGTACATGTAAATGTTCTGTACCTTGGCTGGGTTGGCAGTTACACTGGTGCACACAATTTGCCAAAACTCATTGCACTGAATCATTAAGATCTGCATATTTAACTCTATGTAAATTTTGTCTCAATGAAAAAGAAAAGACTGAAGTATAACACTATACCCGGGATATGGGCATTATGTGACTAAAACACCCTCAAACCAATGGAATACGTTTTTCTGAGAAACAACAGGCATAGGAGAGATGGCTGAGGGAGGTGTTGAAATCGGAATGCGTGGGTTATGTTTGCAGCACCTCAGTGGAGGTGGCCCCTCCATGTGGCATCTGTCCTCTTTACAACTTCTTGCTGCTCTTCTTATAGCAGAGATTGTGCATAATCCATCCTACAAAGTAAATCTGTCCCCTCTCATGCTGGATTGGGAGTCTGGATTGAAGTCAGCACTTGTCCCATCAGGGTGATAATTGGAGACATTATCCTGGGACCACGTCTTGCTTCTGGTATTATTTTTATCTCTCTCTCTCCCTCTCTCTCTTTTCTTTCTCTCTATTCACTTTTTTTTTTTTTTTTTTTGACAGAGTCTCACTCTGTTGCCCAGGCTAGAGTGCCATGGTCTCAGCCTAACTCACAGCAATTTCAAACTCCTGGGTTTAAACAATCCTCCTGCCTCTGCCTCCTGAGTAGCAGGGACTATAGGTGTCCACCACATCTCCTGGCTGAATTGTCTACTTTTAGTAGAGATGGAGGCTTGCTCTTGCTCAGGCTGATCTCAAACTCCTGACATCAAGGGATCTACTTGCCTCAGCCTCTCTCTATTCATTTTTGTTACTTTTTCTGACTTTTAGGAGTGACAAGTTAGGTTTAGCTGAATTCATTTATCCATTCTTAAAACTTTTTCTACATCTCAGATTTGCTTTTGGACTGCTCTATGAGGCCATGTGCAGCTCATACACACCCTTTGAAGATGTTGTTAGTGACTCTAAACTAGAAGCTCAGCAACAAATAATGAAATCCTCCTCCCTGACCAGATGACTCTGGAACAGAACCTAAATTCTGCTGGCTTATTGTGAGAATCTGACTCCTCCCAGACAAACCTCCCTTTTAGACTCCACCAGCCATAAGGTAGAAAACAGCCCCTCTTATTAATGGATTTGTTGCTGAGCGTTATTTTGCCTTTTATTTTATTTTGGGTCAAAGCTTATATTTGAGAAAACTTTTGAAAGCCAAATTTGATACAATCTAGAGGCAGCTTGTGGGGGTGGTGGCAGGGGAAGAGCCACTGTTACCAGCACAGAAAGCCCGGGCGAGGCACGGATACTCTGAATGCTAAGTGTTCACTGGGAACAGGAGACTGAGGATGCAGGGAAGAGAAGGGAGAGGAGGGCAGGGGAGAGACAGGAACATACCCATTCAGCCCCTCTTTGGTTTAGCTTTTTCTACCAGTAGGGACATGCTCAAAATAAAAAAATCTCAGTGGAGGGAACTCTGACTCTGCTATGCCAGACAGTTGTCTTCTGGCGCCTTCAAACTTAGCTCCCTGAGAGAGCCACTTGTTCCTAAGCAAAGCCTTAAAAACTAAGAGAAGTGAGATGGGGTCAGGGGAAAGAATAATTAAAATAAATTAGAGGGTGAATGGGGGGATGGGAGATCATGCCTAGTCCTGCAGCTCAGCCTGAGGCTCTCAGGCTTGAAAGGACAGGGATGGGCAGGATTATTCCAAGGAGACTTGACTTCTCTAAGCCTTGACCCCCACAAATAGCAATGCTCAGAGTGTGACCTGTGCCCCTCCAATCTGATAACTTTGCCGGTTAGTAGCAACAACTAGCAGTGTGCATATATTTTAAACAGCTCTACACAATTTTCTCAGTCTTTCACATTTTATGAAGTTATTTATTTATTATTTTATTAAGTAGATCAGTGGAGGTGATTTTGACTCCTAAGAAGGGTTTGGTCATGTCTGAAGGCATTTTTGTTTGTCTAAATAGGCATGAGCTATTTGCATTGTTTAGTATAAGGGTGGCAGATAAAGTACAGGACACTCACATTTAAATTTCAGATAAACAGAGACTTTTTAGTTTTAGAAGGTACCAAATATTGTACAGGTCATGCTCATTCTAAAAAATTACTCATTTTTTTTTTATCTGATATTCAATTCTAACTAGGCTTCTTTTATTTTTATTCTCTGAATGCTGCTAAACGTCCTACAATGTATAGACTAGTACACCCTTGTCCTGACAAGGAATTTTCCAGCCCCAAATCTCAAGAATACTAAAATTAAAACCCTCAGTAGAAGATATTAATAGATAGTTCAAACACTAGGGAGTAGCTGATTTTAAATTTTGAATATGTACTATATTGAACTGAACATGACATGTGTCAAATGAATACACATCTCTTACAGAGTCATTAATGTACACTTGTGTGTATAAACATTTTTAACCCTAACTTGGGACCTTTCAGGAATAAAGCGAGCCTGTACTCCTTCATCTCTCCACAGCATGAACTGAGAGGTGTTTGCTTGTAGGCTGAATAATAATCCTCAGAAATATCAGGTCCTGGGATAGGCAAAGGTTACCTTATTTGAAAAAAGAATCTTTGCCAATGTGATTGAGTTAAGCATCTCAAGATGGGTAGATTATTTTGGTGGGCACTAGATACCATCAGGAGTGTCCTTATAAGACAGAGGCAGAGAGACATGTGTCACACAAATATGACAGAAGCAGAGATATGGGGGCTCCAGACCTGGTCATGGAGTGATGTGCCCACAAGCCAAGGAGTGCCAGCAGCCACTGGACAGGATAGTATCCTCCTCTAGAGCCATTGCAGAGATTGCAGCCCTGCTGACACCTTCATTTCAACCCGGTGAAACTGACTTTGGACTTCTAGCTTCCAGAACTGTGAGAGAATAGATTTCTATTATTTTAACTCACCATGCTCATCTATTATAGGAGCACAGGAAGCTAATATAGTGTTCCTTGGCAGAGCAAAATCAGAGACCACTCTTCCCGAGAGGGTACATACCAGAAATGGAACAAACATGACCTATTCAGTCCAAGAGATATAAACAGAGGCAACATGGATTTTGTTGATATTCACCTTCATATCCTGGTGATATATCTATTTCTAGTGATGAGTTCTGAGCTTGATCATGGCCTGTAGTTAGGAAATAAGTAAGATCAGATCCCTGTCTGACTTTAATAGGATACAGATGTGAGTGTCCAGGCACTGTGAAGCCCATGTCTGGAACTTTGGAAGAGAGGTGCCTATGTGGAGGATTGGTTATGCCTGTCTGGTAGCAGTGGCCCCTCAACTCAGCCATGGCTGCTCAGCTGATTCTAAGAGGACATAAGACTGACTTTGCCCAATGTGACTGCATCTCAGGATCAAGCCACAGGATTGGGGAAATGAATTTTTGGTTAGAGAAGAAAATATTCTATTTTGTATAGTGTGTGTTTTTGAAAGGTCAGTCATTTTGTGTCCTTTGAAAATATTTTATGAGGACACAGGGTCCTGGGGGACTGCACACATTTCCTTGAAAGCCTCTGGACATTTGGCTGTGCTCTCACAATGAGTGGCCAACAGCAGGAGAAGTACACATTTCCAAATAAAAAATAGGAAAACATGTGAAAATGCCAAGAGTGATAAGACATTCTTATCTGTTGAGCAACTAGAAAACATCCCGTGGTTATTACAGGGGAACAAACAAATGGAGAGGCGGTGATATGTTCTAGGTCTGCACCTCTGGACTCAATCCCAATTCTTGACTGTCCTAGTGAATCTGGGACTTCAGTGTTTTTCAAAACCACCCATGGGAATGAGATGGGCTTTACCAATTTCTTGTCAGAAGATCATCAGTCATCTCTGCTACAGACATTTCTGGAGAGAGATGCCAAGGTGCCTGCTTTGCTATTATAGAATGCCAGAGAGCCCTCGCTGGTGAGGGTGGTGTGGGAGAGGTAAGGGTGACAGCAGGGCCCTGCTGGGCCTGAATATTCCTCAATCAACATGAAGATAGGCAGCCAGAGTTACATGAGTCTTCAGCTTCACCTCCAAGGGCTTTAGAAATGCTTAAAGAAAAGCCACCCTCTGGATGGCCTCTTGACATTACTCACTTTCGTTGACCAGAGAAGCCACGCTCTTGGAGTCAAGTTCAAGAGTTGCAGAGGGGCACTGAAATCCAGTCTCTGCATCTTCTAGCCTTGCAATAATGGACAAATTATGATTAACCTCCCGAAGCCTCAGTTTTCTTAAATGTAAAAATGGAAGGAAAATATCTACTTTATAGGACTGTGAAGATTATGTGAGAAAACATATTTAAAGTGCTTAGCACAGAGCCTGGCATAGGGCTAGTGCTCAACAAATAGTAACTATTTTTAGGTGCTTCATTCAGGGCACTGGGGAGTGATGGGAGAGGAGGTGGGTGGGTATGGCTATGTCTTTCTCTGTCCTAAAACCCAACATAAAGAGACTTTCCATATATACATGGAGTAGTTTTCTAAATTGGCTTGACAATATGGAACACATTATCATGCTAAACAGCTGTCCCTTCTTCATTTATAGGACCCCACCTGTCACAAAGAATGCAAACCATGTTCCCAAAATACATGAGATCATGTCTTGTGTGTGTGTGTTGTGGGGGGTGGTGGGTAGGGGGACAGGGTGTTTAAAATATCTGGACCCTGCCATTTTATGTTACAGTCAGCCAACACTTTAATCAAAAATCTTTTGCTTTCTTCAGCTTAAGTACAACAGATTGGTGAGCCATACACAATGTACAGATGGAAACAGTTATTTTATTTCATTTTCTTTTTAGCTTTCTATCCCTCATTAGTCAAGAAAGGAGTATGCCTAAAGACTCTGATGGTGTCCTTTTTATTCTGACATCTTAAACTAAGAGGTGCTTCGGTGGCAGGGCCACTAGCTGAGGAGATTTGGAGGTGTGTGTCCAGTCTCTTAACCTGCAGCCAGTTAGTTCTCCTGGCTGAGGCTCTCCCTATGCACTTGGCCCCACCACTCTGTGTCCGAAGTAGACATTATAAATAGATCTGAACTTGCTACTCTCTTCTTTTGTTCAATCCCACTGCTCCAGAGCAGGGATTCTTTTTGTTTTCTGTTTTAAATCTTGGAAGCAAATAACTTTTTTTAATGTTATTTTTATTTTTTGGCATCATTTAGTAATCTTTATTCAGTTAAACATATTTTCTTATTCCAAACAAAGCTACTTATTTATTTATTTCAGATTAATATGAGGGTACAAATGATTAGGTTACATTGTTTGCATTTGTTAGGTAAAGTTCAAGTTGTGGTTGAGCCCTTCACCCAGGGGCTATGCTATATATACTTACATTGTGTCCATTAGATGAGAGTTTTACCAATCCCCCTCTTCTGCCCTCCCCTCATTGAATTTAATTGTGTTTTTCTGTCATGTGGGTGAATAGTTGTTTATCTATGGGTTTCATATTAGTATTGCATATATTGGACACTTGCTTTTCCATTCTTGTGATACATTTTTAAGGAGAATCAACTCCATCCAGGTTAATACAAAAGATGTAGAGTCCCCTCTTTTTATGGCTGCATAGTATTCCATGGTATACATATAGCACAGCTTAATCCATTCATGAGTTGATGGGCACTTGGGTTGATTGATTTTCCATCTTGGTGATTATGAATTGAGCTGCAATAAACATTCCAGTGCAAATATCCTTATGGTAAAATGATTTCATTTCTTCTGGGTAGATACCTAGTAATGGGATTGTGGGATCATATGGAAAGTTTATTTTTAGCTGTTTGAAGACTCTATACTTCTTTCCATAGAGGCTGTATTAGTTTGCAATCGCACCAGCAGTGTAAAAGTGTTCCATTCTTTCTACACCCACACCAGCATGTGCAGCTTTGGGACTTTGTGATGTGGGCTATTCTCACCCAGGTTAAGTGATACCTCAGGGTGGTTTTGATTTGCATTTCTCTCATGATTCAGGATGATGAGCATTTTTTTCATGTATTTGTTGGCCATTCCTCTGTCTTTTTAAAGAAAGCTCTGCAATTTCTCAACCTAGGAATTATCAATATCCTGGGCCAAAGGACTCTTTGCTGTGGGATGGAAGACAGGGGTTGCTGTTTTGTGTATCATGGGATGTTAAACTGCATCTCTGGCCTTCACCATTAGATGCCAATCAAAACTCTGATTTGTGACAGCTAAAAATGTCCCCAGCATTGCCAAATGTCCCCTGAGGGGGCAAAATCACCCATGCTCAAGATCACTTTCTGTTTCTTAGCTGGTTTACAGGGCTCCTACTGCTTCAATTTACATGCCATGGGAATCCCAATGCCACCCCTCTGTGCTGTGAGGCAGCAAAGTAGAAACACAGTAAAACCTCTGTAAGTTGGCAAGGGACTCTGACAGACTGGTCAACTGAGGTGGTCAACATGAGGAACTTCCATTGAGTACTTGTGGTGTATGTCCTCTCCAGTGTGTGAAAATTAGGTCATGTTAAGGAGGTGGTCAGTGTAGGGAAGTGGTCAACTATGGAGGTTCTACTGTAACTTGAGGCCCTTGAACATGGTTCTTTCACTGTCTGTCTTCCTTTCCTGGAATATCACATCTACCTTTCTAAACCCCTGGTACCTAGTAGCCCCCTCCATAATTCTGGATGAAAGGCTTCCATATTTTTCTCTCCATAGCACTTACTGGCTTCACCATACTTGCCTGTATGTTTAGTTTTCTGTAACATATTGTCTTTCCAATACTCTCCCCCTTAGCCTATAAGCACTGGGTGGGCAGAGACCCTGTCTCTTATGCTAATTTTAGGATTCTAGTAGTTAGCACAATGCCCAGTACAGCATGGATGCTCAATAAATATTTATGAAGTGTCCTGCTTGAAAAATAACTCTCTGAGAAAAAGGAATTTTTCCTTCGTAGCCCTTTAATTTGTGGAGACCAGAAGTAGTCCTCACTGACCTGTTTTGTCCATTTATTAGAGGGCCTTAATTACAGGATGGATGTACTAGATTTTGAGGTTTATTTCATCAATCCCCCCTTACTTGATGCAAGTTTATGCTTGAGCATTCTGAATGGACAGTTGTCATTAGCTCTTAACACATAATCATCAAAATAGTTTTCAAGGAAAGAAAAAGGGAGCCTGGAGCCAGTAAGTCCCATATCTGGTCTCTGAGTGCCCAGATAAAGCAAAGCCAGTGCAGCATGGAGCAGCATAAAAAGCACTCAGTGCAAAAATAGTTAATAATAATAAGGGAGCCCACAGTATGAAAAGTTGCTGACAAAAATCAGGACTATTTAGTCTAGGGAAGAAAATTGAGAAGCAATCTGATAGTGGTGCTTTAAACTGCTTGTAGCCTGGGGCCCTTGCAAACAATTCAGATGGATGGCCTATTTGAGGGGAGTGGACAGGCCCAAACTTGTGTCTACTGAGCAGGGATTGCTTGTGAAAGGAATTTAAGTAGGCACTTTCTAGGGTGTAATTTCAACTGGGCTTTTGGAGCAAGACTGAGAAAAAAAAGTAAAACAAACTTTGTTAGGGATTGTCCCTAAATTTCATACTAATAGGCTGTTTACCATGGACTTAAGTTTGGGACTTAAATAAGACATTTTAGGCCATCTGGTTTTTGCTCTTGGCTCCAGACAAGATGGTATTCAAATTAATGCAGAAGTTTACTTCTTTTTAAAACATGAGCATGCATGCACACACATACACACACTCCCCCAACCCTGGTACATTGCATTAAATACTAGTTCATGTTATTCTCCATCATACATAATTCTAGATGTCTCTTTTCTTCTAAGGCCTATTCTGCAATTTTCTTTTTCTGTTTTTATATCTCTGGTTGCCTTTATCTTTGTTTAGATGTATTACAGAATGCTCAAACTCTTTGTTGTATAGAAGGTAAACCCGAGACACAGAGAGAATAAAGAACTTTCCCAAGGCTCAGAGAAATTTCAAATATTCAGGTGTTTTTAGTGAACCTTTAACAACATTCTCTACATAAGTATAATAAAGAGCCAGCACTGAGAATAAGAGGTTTCTAGAAAGTTAGATTAAAAAATAATTGGTGGATCATTCAGGATTTCTCCAGTAAAAGCAGCCTTTCTCAATCAAGGTTGCATGCACAAATCTTAAGCCCTAAAGGAAATGATTTGAGTTAACTCTTTTCTCACTTCTCCCAAGGATGGTACTTGTTTAGTAACATTCTAGAAGCATAGAAGAGAAGTTAATTAATTACATACAATAAATGTCTTCAGACATTGGGGATTCGCTCTCTAGCCCAAGGGTTGGCAAAATTTTCCTGTGAATCTTTTTGGCTTTGTGAAACATAAGGGTCTGTTGCAATATTCATTTTGGCCTTTGTAGTGCAAATCTGCAATGGGTATTGGGAAAAAGCGTGGCTGAGCTTCTACAAAACTTCATACAGTAAAATAGGTGATGACTGAACTTAGCCTGCAGGCTATGGTTTGCCTACTCCCACTCCAGTGAGCCCTGATTAAAGAGAGCTGGGTGCATCTAATAGAAATATACTCAGGTTGAGTGAAGAAGATGAACAAACCAAGGGCTCATAGAATGACTCAGAGGGGAAAGGCCTTTAGGAAGTCCCAGGGATTCCCTTACAGTTTCCCCAGGGTACCCCAACCAGGGAAAATCAATTAGGTCCTAAGAGGAATGGCCATTGGCCTAACTAGGCCATATGCCCACCCCCAGATGGATGGTCCCATTGTGGGTCCCAGCATGTAGGAGGGGTGTCCCCCATGTGAAAACTGGGGCATTTCAGCAAGAAGGGAAAACAGATTTGGAGCCACCAGCAAGCAAGAATTTTTCTGAATATAAAGGGACATGTTCATTCTGAATCCTGGTGTTGCAAAGAATGTTAGAAAACAAAACAAAAATCTTAAACTCTGTGTAATTTTATCTACTTAAGATTCTGTAATGTACAGCACAAGAAGTATGAATAGTATATCAGAGTCACACAGAGCCTCCCAAATTGTGTACATACTCAGCCTGACTTTCCAATCTCTGTGTTTAATAAAAACTAGACTAGTAGCTCTGCAGAGGTAGAAACTGGGCCTGGTTTGCTCACTCTTATAATGAGCAGGACCCAATACAGTGTCAGATGTGTATCAGTCCATTCATTTACACATTCATTCACTGTATTTGAGAGCCTTTTCTCTACCAGGCATCTTGCTGGGCTCTGGGAATTCATTGGTGTACAAAAAGAGACACAGTTCTTGCCCTTGAAGAACTTAATATATGGGGAGAGTGGGGAAGGGGGAAAGAGAAGATGCATATTGATATAAATCATTAAATAAATGTTAAATTACAATGTGATAAATGCTGTAAAGTAGCAGGAGAGGGATTCATCATGTGTGCAAGTAACAGGAGTTGCAGATCTGAAAAGGGGCCTCCCTGAGAACATGATGATTCAGCTGAGTTCAGAAGTAAGAGCACGAATTAAGGAAAGGGAGGAGAGGAGCCGTGGGAAAGAGCGTCCTCCGCAGAGGGCACAGCACATGCAAGGGCCTTGTGGAAGGAGGGAGCATGGGAGAAAACTAAGGTGGTGGGAACATAGAGATACTATAACATCAAAGGCCACAGGAGGCTAGAAAATGAGAAGGGACCAAAATGTTTAATATCTTGGAGAGCCAGGTTAAAATTCTGCTTTTTAACTGAAGAGCCCTGGGAAACAGAGTAGGGAGATATAATTCAGATCTTCATGTCGAAGATAGATCTCCAACTATAAAATAGAAAATGGGTTGGAGGGCAGCAGGGGTGAATCCTGGAAGATGCAGGACAGCTGATAAGCTACTGCAAATTCTTGATGAGAGATGGTGATGGGCGTGAAGAGAAGTGGACGGATTTGAAAGACACTTAACAGATAAAAGAGATTGGATGGCTGATCAATTGAATGCAGGGAGCGAGAGAGAGGTATAGTAACAACTTATAATAATAATGCCCAGTAAATATGTGTTCAGTCAATCAATAAATTCTGCCCCTAAGTCCAAATACCTTTTCTCAGATATGAATTGAGCACTCACTGATCATTTTACCAACTTGCGATCAAAATTATGATCAAAAGCTCGTCTTGTGAGAAACTCTCCTAACTTTGCCCTACTCTTTCCTCTTTGTACGTTCACAAACCAAGCAAATATTAATGAAGTGGGTGACTAATTGTGGAAGGCAGAGAGAAATTGTGAGAACTTTGAGGGAAGTGGCTCAGTCTTACTAACGCATCAGCCCTGGGTATGAGCAGGCTCCATGGAGTCAACCAACTGTGGATCAAAAATAATGGGGAAGCGAGGGTATATGGCAGACCTTTGGGGTACGGGACGCAAGTACAAGAGGGATGCTAACAAATGCAAATATTGTAAACCCAGTTTTTATGTGCTCACATTAGCCTGAAATAAAAAAATATTGGGGAAAACAAAAACCAATAAAAAACAGCAATACACCACTAAAAATTATACAAATAAAAAATACAGCACAACAAATATTTACATAGCATTTATGTTATATTAATTATTTTAAGTACTCTAGAGATGATTTAAAGGATTGAGGAGGATGTGCGTAGGTTATATGAAAATAGTACATCATTTTACGTCAGGGACTCAAGCACTGTGGACTTTGGTGTCTGAGGGGAGCCTGGAACCAAATTCCCTATGGGTACTGAGGGATGACTCTCCTTGGTATGTAAAAGGGGACAGAAAAAAATTGCTAGCTTTGTTAAATTGCATTGGAGGCCTAATATCTTTCTTCTCAGAGCTTCTAGCCAAGTTAGGAAAATAAATTAAAAAGACATTAAAAAATAACAAAAGGAAAACTTAAACTAGGAGACCAAGAATGATCTCGGGCTGAGGGAGGCCAGCAGAAGATATGAGTGAACCAGCAGTTTTCCCAGGTTTCAGAATCACCTAGAGTACTACTGAGATAGGACCTCTTTGAAAATGGCTTACAGAACCGCATTGAGAAGTTCCTGAGATTTCCCAAGTTTTGTATCATGGAGAAGAGTAATACAAACTCCATACTGGGGGGAACAGCCTCACAAAGGCAGGAAGAAGGAGGAAGCCCATGCAGGGGCAGGCCTTGAAAATGCCAGCCCCATGAGAAGGGAGGGGAAATGGGCGAGGATATCAGAAGCCCAGCAATGTCTGTGACCTTGACTTTATGTCTTAGGTAGCTGGGTTTCCCAAGCCAAGTTGCTAAACTTCTCTCAGCTCATTTCCTCATGTATTACATGAAATAATAATAATAATATCTACATCTTTATAGCGTGTGAGAAAATGCACTTGAGACTGCATTTTGGGAACTAACACAGTGGTACACATTTCATTTTCCTGAAGCCCTCCCACAGACAGCTCCTAAATCACAATCTTAGAGGTTGGAGGGGAGTCACAAAGCTCTGTTTTTTGAAAGTCCTAAGGTTATTCTGATGTGCTACCAGGTTTGAAAGCTGCACTTCCAAGTCTCTAGGGGAAAAAGTGTAACTTGCAAGGTTCTTGGCAAGAAATTGGAGAAAAGTAGTAGAGGCCCAGTCCTAGAGAATTCCCAGATGAAAGTGACAAGGTGATTCCCAGCTAGCCCTAGTCTTTTCCCTCTCCTGAGATGCTTAAAGTCAGCACGGGTTCATGCCTATCAGTCATCAGTTGGAATCCCAGCTTGCAGTCTCTCTCTGCCTGCCCGTTTCTCTGCTGCAGATCTGGTTCCTGGGAAGCACAGAAGGTAAATAGGAGGGAGGGTACTGTCGAGCACACTCAGGATCAACACCTAGGGGAGAGTGAAGGGTGCAGCGTGTGGTAGAAGGAGAAGTTGCCTGTGGTATGGGCGCAACAATGGCCTCAGCTGACTTCGTGTGGAGCTTTGGAGCTGCTGGTGTTTCGGTTCTGAAGGGAACAGTGCAGGAGAAGGGTCCCGGCAGCACAGCCCAGGTCACGCTGAAGCCTCCTTGCTGCCTATAACACTGGTTTGAACACTCCTTTCCATCATTCAAAACCCCCTGTAGATTCCCTACTGTGCGCCAAAGATGTTGACATTCAAAATTTACCATGATCTACCTTTGAATTACGCTTCCAGACTGCATTTTTACAAGCGTTTTTTGTTCCAGCCAAACTAAGCTACTATCCTTACGTTGTGCCTTTCCCTTGCATCTTGGATCAATTAAGCCTTCACACCCTCTCTCATTAACTTCTTGCCATTTTTTAAAATACATGTAATGGACAATTTAAAAATTTTTTGGCTGTCTACATCTTCTCTTTCTTTCTGATATACACTTTCTTCTCAATTTCTCTCTCTCTCTCTCTCTCACACACACACACACACACACACACACACACACACACACACACACACACAGCTACTTTTCTCTATTTTGTGCATAGAATATTTTGGCCAGAGGTGCTAGCATATGTAGTATTACAAGGTTTTAACAGATTGTGAAAACAGCAAAAGATGCTTCTGCTTAGATGATAAACACTTGCAAATTACTTACTAAGTCAAAATCCTGTGAAAACAATCAGATGTTGCAGGTATAGGATGTTATGCTTTTCAACTTAATTTCCAATAATCTCATGCCCCCCCCTTCACTTTTAACAGATTGCCAGTATAAGAATGCTAAGTCACATGTTTTTGTGGTTTCAACTATGAAAAAAAAAAATACCAGCCCATGATAAGAAAACCAGACTTAGAGCTGGTAAATGAATTCAGGTTTGTGTATTCTCCCAATTTGAAAAGGTATGACTTTGAAAAATCAACTTCCTCCTCTGGTCCTGGACTTCCCCATTTCTACAAGGAAGTCTTGACGATCACAAATGTCACTGTTATCGTGTCCGTGTATGATTATAAGAAAAGGAAAGAGAAAATGAAAGCTTATCACTCCCATCTTTTCCCATTCTCCTGTCCTCTTGTTCTGCAGATTGTAGCCTTGCCTGACATCTTCCAATTCCTCAAATGAGTCATATTCTCTTGCTCCACTTTCCCTTTCCAAGTGCCCTTTCTCTTGGACTGGTTGATTTCTTTTTTTTTATTTCAGATTAATACGAGGGTACAAATGTTTAGATTACATTGTTTTTGTTTCTGAGGTAAAATTCAAGCTGTACCTAATCCCCAACTTTGAATAGCTGATGGAATTTTAAGAAATAAAAACAAATCTGGAGGCATCATGCTACCAGACTTCAGGTTATACCAAAATTCCACAGTGATCAAAACAGCATGATACTGACACAAAAACAAAGATCTATGGAATAGAATAGAGAATGTAGAGATGAACCCAGCCATGTATAGCCAACTGATCTTTGATAAACCAAACAAAAACGTGCACTGGGGAAAAGAATCCCTATTTAATAAACAGTGCTGAGACAACTGATTAGCCACATGTAGAGGTTGTAATTGGACCTGCACCTCTCACTACTGACAAAAATTGACCTTTTCTGGATAAAAGATTTAAATTTAAGACATGAAACAATCAAAACTTCCAGAGGAAGGTGTGGGCAATCTCTTGACTAAATTGTCCTGGGAAAAGATTTTATGAAGAAGACCACCTTGGCAATTGCAGCAACACCAAAAATAAATGAATGGGACATAAGCAAGCTAAAAAGCTTCTGCATAGCTAAGGGTACAACTAAAGCAAACAGCCAGCTTTCAGAATGGGAGAAGATATTTGCATGCAATGGATCTGACAAAGGCCTGATTGATGTCTCTGAATCCTGTGGGTGTCAGTTTATGTGGCACTCTCTCCGAGAAACTTCCCTTGACCACTTGGCTCCGGTTGGTGTCCGTGCGAGGTACTCTGGTAATCTCATGCACTTCTATAAAAGCATGCTTCTCACCTGACACATCTGTTCACGTGATTGTCCACATCCCCCATTCACACTGCACCCAACTGAAAGCTCTGAGAAAGCAGGATCATATGGTAGGGACTCAAAAATCGACACTTGGATTAATTAATTGATTAATGAAAAAAACGTGACATACAAACCAATGAAGAAACAGTGCATGACTGATGATCATTTGCTTCTGATCCTAATTGAACTCAGATATTTACTCTTTTTCCCACAGCGGGACAGATGTTCACATCCAGCCCATGAATTGTCAGTAAAAAAAGTTATTAACTACACCAGGGGGAAATGATGCTGACTGCAATTCTAACCTCCTTTGACTTTCCAAGAATTGCTCTAAGTACATTCTGTTTTCGAAGATCAGCCCCTCTTCTGCTTCCAAAATCCTGTCCCAGCCTGTTCAGCTCATCCCTGGCCCTGGTTGCAAGGGGGATATTGAGTCCTGCAGTTTCTGAGCCAGTTCTAGCAGAAAAGCTGAGATTAGGGAGGTTGGAGGAAGCAGCATTTGATATTCTTGGCCTCTGGATGCTCCTCATTATTATTTTTTAATATCCTGAGAACAGATTAGGATGAAGCAGATTAGGAAAAAGTCATGAGATATATAAGCCATAACTGAGCTTCTCTCTGTGGCAGGCATTCCCATGGGGAAGGAAGCTGAACACATCCTTCAATAAAACAGGGTAGGACTTGGGCCGGTTGGGTGTGCAAGTAACCAAATCAGATGCAACCCATGAATCAGCTCTTCCTGCTTATCTTTCTGCCCCACTTATTAATTACAACTGGGTTGGATGATACATGTAAGGAAGACCCAATTACTGAAAGTAATGGTGGAGATTATGGGTGACCTTGCCATCTCCCCTGCCAAGGCACACATTAGTTCTTTTTAAGTGTATGTTTCAAGGATGCACACAGAGGTTAAGGAGCTGGGCACTTCCCTGATGCAGAGACACAAGGTGGGTTCTCAGGGAGGGCCCATCCATGCAGTTATTTATTTAGCTGACCAGGGACAGTCCCAGTTTATGCCTGTTGCCCAGCATAATTGTTAACAGTGTCCATTTTCCTGTATTTTGTGATAAATTCCATGTACCTATTTTGATGATAAATTCTATGATCACCCTAGTTATGACTCAGAATCCAACGGAGTCCAGTTTTGAATTGTTCACCACATGGTCCTTCTAAAATAATGGCATCTATCACAGACATACTTTCCTGAGGCCACTCAGTTGCCCCTCATCTTGCTGTCTTCCTTCTCTCCCACTTTTCTTAAGCTAAGGCAATATTACAAATTTTCCCCTCATTTGTACTGGGAGGAAAACCTTTGAGATCAGAAAGACGTGACTCAGAAACTATCCCATCCTAAGTCTATTATCAGGGTTCGGCTAACTTTGATGTTTCTTTCTAAGGAAGTCTATTCAGATCCTTTAAAACAAAGCCCAGAACATTCCAGAGCGCTCTGGGGTAACCAAATGAATGTTTGGCCCATGCAGGAAAGGTGTGACAAAGGGCAGGTCTGTAGAGAATCCAACATGGCATATTACACAGCCTGATCCAGGCACGAATGGTTAACTAGCAACTGCTAAAGAGAGAAATCTCCAAATCAGAGAAACTTATGCCAGTCCAATGATCAGAAAAACCTGGAAAATTCCCCCTGTGCAGTCATGCATCGTATAACGTTATTTTGATCAAACAAGTGACAGCATATATGATGGTGGTCCCACAAGATTAGAACAGAACTCAAAAATTCCTATTGCTTAATGACATCATAGCCCAAATAATGTCATAGCACAATCATTACTCTCATGTTTCCAGGGATGCTGGCGTAAATGAACTTACTCCACTGCCAGTCATATGAAAGTATAGTACCTACAATTACATCATACCTGATAATGATAATAAACACTTATGTTACTGGTTTCTGTATTCTGACTACACATTACCTTTTGTCATTATTTTAGAGTATACACTTTTTACTAAGAAAAAAATAATTGTCAAATAACCTCAGGCAGGTACCTCAGGAAGATTCCAAAAGGCTTTGCTACCATAGGCGATGACAGCTCCATGCACGTTACTGCTCCTGACAACCTTTCAGTGGGACAAGATGTACAAGTGGAAGACAGTGATGTCTATGACCCTGTGTAAGCCTGGGCTTATGTGTGTGTTTGTATCATAGTTTTTTGGGTTTTGACTTTATTTTTTTGAGACACAATCTCACTCTATCACCCTGGGTAGTGTGCCGTGATATCGTAGCTCACAGCAACCTTAAACTCCTGGTTTCAAGCAATCCTTTGCTCTCAGCCTCCCTAGTAGCTGAGACTACAAGTGCCACCACAACACCCAGCCAGTTTTTTTCTATTTTTAGAAGATACAGGGTCTTGCTATTACTTGGGCTGGTCTCAAACTCCTGACTCAAGCAATCCACCTGCTTCAGGCTCCCAAAGTGCTAGAATTATAAGTGTGAACCACCACACCCAGGCCATCTCATAACAAAAAAGTTTTAAAAGTTAAAAAAAATTAATCTTTTTTTATTAAATCATAGCTGTGTACATTAATGTATACATTAATGCAATCATGGGGCACAATGTGCTGGTTTTATATACAATTTGAAATATTTTCATCAAACTGGTTAAAATAGCCTTCATGGCATTTTCTTAGTTATTGTGTTAAGACACTTATACTCTACACTTAGCAAATTTAACATGTACCCTTGTCAAATGCACCGTAGGTGTGTTCCCACCAGTTACCCTCCATCCACCCATCCTTCCCCAATCCCTCCACTCCCTCTCCTCTTTCCCCTTCTTCTTGGGCTATTGTTAGGTTATAGCTTTCATATGAAAGCTATATAGTAGGGCTGAGTACATTGGATACTTTTTCTTCCATTCTTGAGATACTTTGCTAAGAAGAATATGTTCCAGCTCCATCCATGTAAACATGAAAGAGGTAAAGTCTCCATCTTTTTTTAAGACTGCATAATATTCCATGGTG